>OMLJ01075088.1:2100-17706 GCA_900302595.1 Gadiculus argenteus | reverse complement strand
CAATCTGTGATTACTGTTTGCAAAGCCAATTACTTTAATTCTGATTATACAGTACAAAATATGATCTTTCTATAAGCAGGTTGGAATAGTGTGGGGTGAGTTACGACGCAGCGCTGAGTTCCGTGGTGGACGACCTCTCCTCTGTAGGAATGGCCTCGTACTCCCCCGAGACAGGGCTGATGACCCGTCTTATCATGCCTGGATTCTCCTCTGAGGGCCTGGCACCTCCCCTGAGGGCCGGCCCCTCCCCTGAGGGTCTGGCACCTCCCCTGGGGGCCGGCCCCTCAGTCCACCGTTTGATATATCATCAGGGTCACTCCAGCTGGTCTTCAGTGCATAACAGAATATGGTATATCCTTCCTTATAAGGTAGTGTTGTTAATGCTCAGCGCTGGTTGGTTTAAGCCTATTTTCATAACAACAGTGGCAATTGGTGAAATTGGTGGCATGTCCACCAATGTTAAATCTGCTGCCCGTAATCAGGGGGTGATTTTTGACCCTAATATCTCTTTTAATGGCCAAATAACTATGAATATATATGAGTGTTGTTCAATCGTGTTTTTTCCAATTGAGGAACATCGCTAAAATCAAGTCCTCCATATCTTTTTACTCACATTTAGATTATTGTAACTCCCTATACTCTTGGCTGAGTCAGAAAGCCACATCCCGTCTCCAGCTGGTGTTTTTGTTAGTACTTACAATGTTTTTTGTGTTATTTTTTAAAATGATGTTTTATTCTTCTTCTTTACTTTGTAATCCTGTAATCGAAAAGTGCTATACAAATAAAGTGTATTATTATTATTATTATTATTTAATAGTTTGTGTTCATGTGCATGCACATGCACCACTTACTGTCTACGTACTGTCTGTTATGGTATGTATTTCGTGACTCCACCAGCCAAGTAGTTCCTTATAGTGTGTTTGTATTAAAGTGTAGGATATCTGTAGACTTGCCATATGCCAATTACTCATATGACTGCTTTTCTCCAGAAAGCGGTAAAGCAGACCTCACATCTCAGGCAATATTTTAGGTCACTACTTACCAAATCTTTCTATTTTGCTATTTGGTTAGTAGTAGAGTTAGTAGTTTACACACTGAGCATCTCACAGGTTAGAGGGCCATTGTCATGGAGTTGCCTAACATAGTTACACAAAATTGTGTTTATGTCTGCACCGTTTGCCTCAGTGAAGGGGAACTCTAGGTAGGTTAGACCATAGCAACTTCCCTGTGAAGGTTGCAACTCAAACATTGCGATTCTTGAGGGAGAGAAACAGCAACTATGTTTTAGCAAACCTTTTGACATAACTAATACAAATTAAATGTCTTGTCAAGCAGAAATGGTCCACTGTCCTCAGTAAGAGTGTTGCACGGCTTTTCCTGCGTCTCATTCTATGTATTTTAAGACTTTGAATCAATTCCCTCTATGATGATGTAGTATGCTGGATTAAAAGGATTAATATATTTTTTAGGCTATATATTTTTTGCATAACTTTACCCTTTTTAGAATACTAGGAAACTAGGAAAAACTTTATTTCCTTATTACCAGAAATGCAATGCTATTTATAGGCCCATGAGGAAAAACGCCTTTAAGCACATTTTCCCATCTGCAATTACTGCTCATTTTTAGGTGTTGATTACACCTGTTGAAAGTGAAAGTTTTTTTTTTCAATCTGAAGAAAAAAAAAAAAGTATGATAGTAGTTAGATGCTCCTTAAAGCATTTGTTGCACAAGATAGGTGTTTGGCTGAATTTTTTGAAGTTCAGTTAGAAGAAGGAAGTAGGAACTATATTGACATCAACCCTGGGGGTGAGGCCAAGACTCTCACTATAAATAGGGTGACACAGTCTTCACAACACATACACATTGTTCTCACTGTATTTTTAGCTTCTCCTGCAGAGGTAAGTGGACTTATTTCTACATGGGACCTAGCCGGTGTGCATCAGGATTGCATCAGCCTTAACGTTAATGGCTGATTGTTCACTTATAGATGAAGCTGCTCGTCTGCATTGTAATGCTGGGCATCTGCGTGATGCAGGCCGATTCAAACCCATCAAGTAAGCTTTTAAACAATTACCTAAAAACGTGACATTTTTAATGCATTTTGGTCCATTTTATTTTACTGTTGTAGCTCAAGGTTTGAATTGTCCTTAACTTATTCTATCTTATGGTTTATTTGATCAATGCTCTTGTATCTGAAGGTCTATCTTATGGTTTGTTTTATTAATACTCTTATATCTAAAGGTCTATCTTATGGTTATTATATTAATGCTCTTGTATCTGAAGGTCTATCTTATGGTTTATTATATTAATGCTCTTGTATCTGAAGGTCTGGGTCGTCCCTATCTTATGGAGTGCTTTCAAGAGGCCAAAAAACTGGTGGATGATGCTTACAAGTACTCGCGAGATGAGTGAGTTTGTTGTTGTTGAATCTTATCTTATTCGGTCTTAACGAGAATTGGTACAATCACCTTACAGAAAAACGATACTGTAACATTTCCATTTATCTAACGATTCAATGATAAACACAACACTGGTGATTGATAAAAAAAAACAAAACATATGAACATGATAATCATCACGTTAATACTGTTATGGTTCCCAACGTACCATAACCACCATGCCTCCCCCCCCTCCGTTCTCCCGCCAGGAGTCTGAGCAGGGTTCGTCGAGAGGTCGTCTCTCCGTCGGACATCCTGCGCCTCCTGAAGCAGCCACGGGCAGACTCCCGCTCGGCCGTGCGTTCGGCCGACTACATGGCCCAGACGCTGCGCCTGGTGCACGAGCGCGTCCACCGCGTGCACAAACGCGCGCTCAACGCCACAGGTCAGGCGCACGCTGCTGCTGCTGTTGTTGTTGTTGGTTGTGAGCATGCAGAAGTTTCATTGAGGGCAGGTAAAGTGGCAGAGAGGTTGGTGACTCCGGGTTTGCTCATACGTGATCTGAATGTGTACACGTGCCCATGCATATCGACACACATGGGCTTGGTGCATGCACACACACCCTCACTCGAACACCCACACCTTTTTCTGAACCTATGTCTGCTGTCCTCCAGACCTGCTCCCTCGTGAAGATCTGGAGCGTCTCTCAGAGATCTCTGGGTGTGCAGCCAGGGTCAGGGATCCGTCCTGTCGCACCATTCAGAACCTGGACAAGTACAGGACCGCCACCAGCGTCTGCAACAACATGTGAGAGCGACCGTTACACCGTTTAGTTCCCCGTAATTTTTTTGGTGCAGACAAAGGATGAGTTTTTCCCCATTCTACGTTTATTTTTAAACATTACAATTCAAATATATGCAAACGCAGTTGAAAAAGATTGAAAGAAAAAAAAAGATTGAAAGATTGTGAAAACTAGATGTGGAGGCGGTCGACATGTGTCAACTCCTTACAGATCTTAAGACATCCCCCAACCACGTAACATGTGCACACTTCAATGGAGGGAGAGAGGGAAGTTTCAAAGTAAAAGTGTTTCACCATGCCGTCAACAGGATGTATCCTCGCCAGGGGGCCTCCAACACACCCTTCAAGCGCTGGCTCCCCGCTCAGTACGACGACGGCGTCAGCTTGCCCAATGGCTGGGAGAGAGACCGTCGCTTCAACAACTTTGTGCTCCCTCTGGTATGATGTAATCGTCAGCCCATGCGGCGGCGGTGGCGGTGGCAACATCGGGTGACAGCAAAAACCATGTGCGGCAACTATAAACGTCTGTCTACAATGGATTGTGTCGGTCCTCCTTAGGTCAGAGAGGTGTCCAACCGCATCCTGGCGACGAGGGACGAGGGCGTGATCAACGACAACGAATTTTCCCACATGACGACCATGTTCGGCCAGTGGAACGACCACGACCTCTCCTTCACCCCCTTCTCCCCCAGCATCCGCTCCTTCAGCAACGGCCTCGACTGTGACGAGAGCTGCGAGCGCTCCGAGCCCTGCTTCCCCATTCAGGTGTGGTCACCGACTGGGTCCCAGTTGGGGCTTTCAAGGGACACTCCACCCATTTGTATTAAGCTTTGTCTTGCTAGAAACCAAGTCATATTTTTGAATGGTCGTGCATCATTCCCCCATTTTCCCCAGAGATGGGAGATATCTGTATTTACCTCTAACACTTCCTTCCTTCATATGACGATTTTGACATCATTTAAAGAAGGAAGTGTTAGAGTTCAGGCTCTGGTGAGACTACAAGCACCAACTTTTCTTGGACAAGAAGGCACCAAAATAGTATACATTTTGACTACAAATATGACTGACTTTCAATACAGATTAATGTGAAAATCGGTGGAATGTCCCTTTAATTGTGTAGTACGACCGATATGTTGTACACTGCGCTCTCCTACACAGATCCCCCCCAGAGACCCCCGTTTGCCAACTGGCCCGGACAGCTGCATCCCAGTCTTCCGATCGGCGCCCGTGTGTGGAACTGGAAATTCGGCATTCAATTTTGGCGGTGTGGCGAACAAGCGGGAGCAGATAAACACCCTGACGGCGTTCCTGGACCTGGGCCAGCTGTACGGCTCAGAGGAGAAGCTGGTGTTGTTCCTCCGCAACCTCACGAGCGATGGGGGTCTCATGCGCGTCAACGACAAGTTCAGGGACAACGGCCGAGAGCTGCTGCCGTTCAGCCCCATGATGCCCGAAATGTGCGCTACACGCAAGAGGGTCACAAACGACAGCAAGGCCCAGGAGGTGCCCTGTTTCATTGCAGGTTGGCACATACTGTATATGTAAAATCTTTATACAACTCTATACATCTCTATGTCCATCTCTGTATGTGTCTATCTCTCTCTATATATATATATTTCTATCTATATATCGCTCACTCTATCACTATCACTCTCTGTCCTTCTTGTTTCTATCACTCTATCATAGCTAGCAAACCGTTTGTAGACTAGTGTTGTGTCAATACGATTGTGTACGGCGTGTGTCGTGTTTCCAGGTGACGTGCGCGTCGATGAGAACATTGTCCTGACGTCCCTCCATACCCTGTTCTTGCGAGAACACAACCGTCTGGCCCGCGAACTCAAGACGCTAAACCCACAGTGGGACAGTGAGACCCTCTACCAAGAGGCTCGTAAAATCATGGGCGCGTACACTCAGGTAAGTCCCTCCCTGGCACCCCTTTATCCATCTCCTCTACCCTCAAATCTCCGATACATCCTCTACTCAGTGTACCACCACTCCTCCCCCTCCTCAACATGAGTCCCTTCTCCTCCTCCTCCTCCACCTCTTTTCCCTCCTCCTCCTCCTCTACTACTCGGCAACAAGGGTTTCTCCTCCTCCTCACCAGGCGTACCTCCTCATTACGTGTATTTCCTCCTCAGGTGTTTGTTTTCAGGGACTACCTGCCCCACATCGTGGGTGACGAGGCCATGTCCAGACAGCTGGGCCGCTACCCGGGCTACAACCCCAAGGTGGACCCCACCATCGCCAACGTGTTCGCCACCGCCGCTTACCGCTTCGCCCACTTGGCCATCCAGCCCGTCCTATGGCGCCTGGACGACAACTACCGGGAGAATGCCCGCAATCCCAGCGTGCCTCTCTTCAAGGCCTTCTTCACCCCCTGGAGGATCGTGTTCGAAGGTGAGCAGAGACACAGACACAAGTGGTCGCAAGAAACATGAATTTGAGACAAGGTTGTTTTCTTCACATTGCTGTTATTGGTTCATTGCAGGCGGGATCGACCCCCTGATCCGAGGTCTGGTGGGCCGTCCTGCCAAACTGAACATTCGGAATCCCACGCTGGTGACCGCGTTGCGGGACAGGCTCTTCGAGTTTGTCATGCACCTGGCTCTGGACCTGGGGTCACTCAACATGCAGAGGAGCCGGGACCACGCCATCCCTGGTACCTATCCCCTGAAAGCCTCTCCTCCCTCTCTTTGCTCGCCTGATTCAGTTGATTTTTTTATTAAATTTATGACGCTTTGCGATCTGCTGGAAATCCACCTCTTTTTACTCATTAACCCGCTAGGCTACAACGCGTGGCGTAAGTTCTGTGGGCTGTCCCAGCCCAGCAACAGGAATGAGCTTGCTCGGGTTCTGAACAACACTGGCCTGGCGACCAGGCTCCTGCAGCTGTACGGAACACCCAGCAACATCGACGTGTGGCTGGGAGGCGTGGCAGAACCCTTGGTCAAGGGAGGCCGCGTGGGCCCTCTGTTCTCCTGCCTCATCGCCAACCAATTCAAGAACGTCCGCCAGGGAGACAGGTAAGTACGCAGACCTGTACGGACTGGATTGATGTCGGGGTGGGGGCGTTTCATCTAGATCAACATCGGAGGATGATTGATGATGCAAGTTTGAGTTGAATTAAGTGGCAAGTGATCCGAGGAGCAGGTAGCGGGGTAGGGGTCTGTATGTGGAAATCATGGGAGGCCCAATTCACTACCAAGGCACAATCCATTTCATGCACAACATTTAGTTCTGTTTGCTCTGTACAGGTTGTGGTACGAGAATTCGGGTGTGTTCAGCCCCAGCCAGAGGACTGCGCTGCGCACTGCCACCCTGGCCAGGGTCATCTGCGACAACACGGGCATCTCCAACGTCCCCCAGGATGTCTACAGCCTCGTCAGCCGTGAAAACCGCCTGGTCCACTGCTCCAGAATCCCACGCATGAGCCTCTTGCCCTGGAGGGAGAGGCCCAACCATGAGGTGGCGTCAGGTGAGGAACTGGGATGTGGTCAAAAGCTGACTTTCACTTCAGAAAAAACTTTAGCGTGCACATTTTATTGAATCCTCTTTTTGAATGTTTTTTAAAGCCTTGTTTGTTTTTGCAGGCAAAAATGACATTCTTGAAGCCATTGATGCTGAGGTAATAATTAGGAATATTTCGAGTTTTGGACAGTACACTTATAGATATGTTCAATGTCCTTACTTGCCCACATTTCCTTTACCCCTTTCTTTGTAATAGACTGATATGTAAATACTGAGGGAGAAGAGATGGCATGTAACTGATTTTCATTACTATCTTGTTTGTATCCAGAAAACCAGGCTGGAAGAGGCAAAGCAGTTAATCCTGGGAAAGACCGCACCGCAGATGGAAGAGCACAATTAGGTGGCTATGTCTCACATCTCTGTAGGACGAGAAAAATTAGCTATTTCAGGAATAAGGACAATTATCTGTGTTCCTATTGGTAAATGGAATGATTTATTCCTGCTTTCATTGGCTGTGAAATGACTCTGAGTCAATGACAATTATATTATAGAAAAGGTTAGTACAGGTCATAAAGATCTGTGACATAATCCCCCTTTTACACAGATTCACTCATGACTTAAACAAGGATCAGCTGCAGCTCATTTTTTATAATCCTACAAGCGCCTCGCATAGCTTTACAACAGTACAGTATTAAAGTTACAGAGCAAGCCAGTACTTGAACATCTGACACGTGATCAAACTGTTCCTCTAACATTACTTTCTGCTTGTGTTTTCCTCCTCTGAAGGTTCCCTATGAATAAGCGGTGAACCTGGCCCTTGAAAGAAAGAATTCTAATCAATGCAACCTGCTTGACTTTATGGTGAATTTGTGTCGCACCATTCTACAAACCGCTTCTTCGCTCAATGCCGGACGCCCTGTATTTTTTTTAGGACCACTGTTACACCATGAAACGTATACTAAAATGTTTAATCACAACTCTGACAATGTAATTACTTTGTCAAAGTCTGTAAAAATGTTACGATGGACATTTTAGGCATTGTTTTTTTGGTTTATGCAGTAAATGTATTTGCACAAATACATTTTTGAATCCAAATCGAATCAATCTTTTTTTAACCTGTATCATATGTAGCGGAACATATGCTTTGAATAAATTCTTCTTCAGTGGTTGGAGTTGTTCATTCAAGATAATGTTCCTGAACATCCTCCCTTTGGAATTCAAATTGTCCAAATCATCCCCCTTCTGAAACACCCATCGCTTCCCATCCCTTTATTTTATTGTTATGATCTAATAAAACGTAAGGGCTAACCCTGTCGTTTTTTATGGGCCGTAAAGAAAAAACGTCAAGTGGAGTGTACTGACGTTTATATCGACTGAAGTTAATAAGCGCTGGAGAACTGGGTTCGAGTCCCACAAACAACGCTGTCATTCTAACCCAAAGGCTGAGGTGATAGAGCTGTTAGGTATCTGTTCTGGAGACATGGGTTTGATTCCTACCATAGCTGGTTTTGTGGGAATGACTGTATGGTGAATGGATGAGTGTGAATAATTGTCTGTGAGAATCAATTGATGTGAATTACTTAATTCACAACAATTAATTTGCCCAGACAGTGGTACGGAATGAATGGGTGACTGGGAATGACTGTCTGGGTGAATGGATGACTTTGAAAGAGTGCACTGATTCAACAGTCATTAAAAAATATGTATCAACCACACCAACCCAGGAGCGTGTGGGTACCAGGACAGGAACCTATTTCTCCTGATCTTAGTGAGATTATGTCATCAGACAATTGCGCCACCAAGACACACAGAGTGAAATTTTCAACGGTTCTACTTGTAGAAAAGAAGATGTATTGTGTATGTGTTATGTGTCTCATTATGTGTCTCATTACGGTTGACCTATAAGAGGTATATACATGTTTCCCATTTCTTCCACCGTGATTCATGGGAACATCTGTCTAGTGGAGGGATCCATTCTCTCACACGGTAATTTCTAATGACTGACTCTGTGAATGGATGACTGTTGAATGAGTGCACTCTTTCAAAGTCAACCATTCCCCCAGACAGGCATTCCCACTCACCCATTCATTCCGAATCACTGTCTGTGCAAATTAATTGTTATGAATTAAGTCATTCACATCAATTGATTCACACTCATCCATTCACCATAGGCATTCCCACAAAAACAATCTAGGCAGGAATTGAACCCATGACTCCAGAACAGATAGCTAACAGCTCTAACACCTGCACCACAGTAGCACCAAATACTTATTGGTGAGAGTTTAGAGAGTTTTTGATTCAAACGAGCCAACACGTCAGAGAACAGCATTGTTGGTGGGAAACAAACCCATGTCTGCAGTGGTTAAGATCTTCAGTCCATATAATCACCTGTTCACTCCACAGGACTACCGACAGGAAGTTATACTTAACCTTACAATTTGTTTGAAGAAAAAAGATTGTAATGGTGTCACATTTAAGTGAGTGACTGTTCTTTCCCCACCAACCTCTGAGGCTGTTGGAGTGGGGACTCAAACAGGAGTCAGAAAGTGTTAACCATCTCTCTTACCAAATGACCACCAGCACTTTGAATAAATTATGCTCGGAAGTAATACTTGACCTAACTACTACCACCTAACACGGTGTAGTTAAAGGTTTTTCCTCAATTTGGTGGATGTGTGATTGGAGACTCAAACCCATGTCTATAGAGTTGTAACCACCACCCTTACCACTGGATACCAGTGATTTGTCAAAGACTGGCTCGGAAGTAATACTTGAGCTGACTACTACTACCATAGACATCTTATGACTACTACGAGAGCGCATTCAGAGCCAAACAGAGCGCCAGTATAGAACTCTAGAATCATTTTAACCAAGTGGACGTATGGCTCCCCCTAGTGGCCATTTGTGGAACTGCAATGCTGTAAACAGGCATGGGATACAAGAAACACACACAACATTTTTTTTTTTATCTTTCACCTCAATATTAAAAAATTGGAAGACAAATCCATCTTTCAACACTGTTTATCTTTCCCCAGTAGTGTCAGGATGAATAGATCTAGAATTCTGATTAAAAAAAGAATCTATAGGTCAGAAAACTGCCTGGGAAGATACAAAGGACATTGGCAGCTACCTGTTTCTTACTCACTGTTTGATGATTGGTTTTTGTTTGTTGATGCAATATGTTTGTTTGGGTAATCAGTATACGGCCCCCCAAAACCGCTTTAAATACAACACCAACAAAACACTATTGATCAAAACCAGATATTGAATTCTGTATGACACAAGATCAAACAAATACATTGAAACAGTTGATCAAGTGGGGTTTATCATCTAAAGGTAGACACTTAATCTGGGGGCGGGGCTATATTGTTCAGGCTTTTGCCGTCTTGCACATCATTGAAGTAAGGTCACTCATGCAATAGCATTTGGACATTTCAGATTTAACATAAGTCAATCAAACTACTTTGTAACCCACTACAATATTGATTCTGAGTTACTGGGTCACATGACATGAGAGCTATTGAACTACAATTACTTTGTAATTTATGTATAATTTATGTAAAATAAATTAAAGACACATTAGCAACAAAATAGGTATGCTACATTTTAGCATAATTTTCTCAAATATGAGCAAGTCGCCACGAAAAAATAGGTAATGATAATAACAAAGATTTTGTGTCACGCTAACCAGAACTTGTTGACGGTCCCTAAGTGAACCCCTTGGGTTAAAATAGGTCCCATAAATCCATAAAATCCCATAAAATAGGTCCCATAAGTAGGTAAATAAATCCCATTGAAAAGGAAACGGAAAGGGGCTCTGTTTACGTTTGGTTGTAGTCTTTTCGTTCTGTTTTAGCCCTACTGTTGAAACGGAGAACAGTCGGACCGGTTCCGGTCTTGTTGGGATTTACAAAATGTCAAATAAAACACGACAGAAACTGTATTTTGCTACGATACTTGACAACAAACACCATTAACCACTCGGCGAGTTGCACATTTCTAAAAACAAACATTTAGGGTTGTTTGACAGGTTGTGAATGCCCGTAGCCAGGCCAAGCAGGCAGGGGCGATTAGAAATGAGCTAAATACCAGAGACAGGAACAATAAAAAAACATGTCGATGTCAACCACTCTATTTCATCCTAGACAAAACCAGAAAGCAAGCTCAGTGTGCTAAATACCGTAATTGTCCTTTAACGGCCATTGGGGGTAAGATGGAAAGCACTGTTGAAAGGGGGCCTAGAAAAGTGCACATTTCGTTCTTTCTGTTCGGAAGTTGTCAATTAATGGAATGTCTGCCACTCATTAATACAGGCATGTACAAAAGGTTGTTAGCATAGTAAAGGGAAGCTCAAGGTTTTGATGTAATGGATGGTGCTGAATGCAGTCATTGAAAACGATGGTGCTTTATAGTATGGTCCACAGAAGTATCCTGTCAGTAACTTGCATTTGCCATAGTCCAGGTGTTATTCATGTGTTTGTTTGTGGTGAAAAGCCTTGACAAATTGACATTAGCTCTCTGAAGGCTTCTAAACGCCTGCTGTGCTCAAAGTTCAAAATGTACGTACGCCTCTCCTGCTCAAACAACATAATGGTGCAGAACCAACAGAAGTGGCTTGTGCATTGCTCTCCCTCCAGAGGAATAAACAACACTAGAGTGCAGCCATTGGAGCCCACCGCCCCACAGAGTAAGCACCACGGTCGGTGAGTAAGTAGGCTACAATGCGGGTTGAAATGTGCGTGTAGTGGTCGTCGAACCCGACCACTGTTTCAGAACACCCTCATTCTCATAACTCAATGTAATGCACGGCTAGCTGCACAGTCAGGACTGAGACAGAGTAAGCAGCAGAGAGAGAATGGCTTGTTTTTGTACCTTTAGGAATGATTAGCCGTGCTTGCTGGAGTACAGTGACTTTCTGTGCATTCAGGCACTTGTGACTCACAACATTTCTAACAAGGGTCAAAGGAATACTGTTTTCACTTAGCAAGCGACTGCTCAGACATGATTTGGCAAGGCGCCTCTTTGTATGAAATGCAGCATGAAATAAAAGACCAAGGACACTTCTAACATATTATTCACCTATTCAACAAAGTATGCAACACACTCCAATAATTCTAGGGAACATGACTTCCTCTGCAGCCGGAAATGCTTTCGTAATGGCATCATAGGACCTCACTTCCCCATGAAAAGCCTAATCTGACTAAGGCATGACTTAGACATGCTAATGACCTCTTTCATCAGGGAGAAGCACTAGACTAGACTAGTCCCATCCCGTAGCTCTTTGCTTATAATGTACCACTCCTGGTGCTCTGCAGAGCCTTGCAGGCCATGCTGTACCTCAACCCATCATAACATGTATACAACACGTGTATATGTGCACATGTTTCTACATTGTAGCACGTAAAGGCAGTTGCTTTGCTTATTTCATGCATTTTTTGTGTACTCAAATTATTCTTGCACTTTATTGTTGAATTTAAGTCTCTTTGGAAAAAACCTTCAGCTAAATAAACAAACCAAAAAGACAAGTCAAACCAGAAAGCAGGTTGAGTGTGCCAAATACCTGAATTGTCCTTTTACAGCCATTGGGGGTGAGATGGAAACCACTGTTGAAAGGGGGCCTAGAAAAGTGCGCATTTCGTTCTTTCTGTCCGGAAGACAAATTAATGGAATGTCTGCCACTCATGAATACAGGGTTACATAGTCATTGTTTAATTTAAGTCTCTTTGGAAAAAACCTACAGCTAAATAAATGTACAGTTAAATATATAGGTTTTCAGTACTGTGGTCGACGTTATCTACATTATGGAGCATCTTGTGTTTGTTTGAAGTACATTTACTACTTCTGTAATAATTATAGTAGTAGGCACTGATTTAGATTTATCATCCTCCTCTTCTTTGCACTGTTGCTCTTCAATCCTACGAGCTGTGACAATGGCAACAAACAAGGACTTAGAAATTATTTTGAAAGGCAGAGAAAATTTAGACAGAGACAGATGACACATAAAAAGGATGACAACATCTTTCTAACTGAGGTCTACAAAATAATAAAATCACTTTTTAAATGTCTTAATGAATACGTTTGCATACTTTGGTGTGCGAAGTCAGCCAGGATGAAAAATAGAAAATTAAAACAGCAACCGACACAGATAATGTAATTGCTCAAAGATTTCTGATGCATTTACTTTTTGTCATATTTGTCTCTGTCTGCCTCCCGGTTTGTCGATGTGTGCATTGATCATCTTCTGTCACACTTTATAGAATAAATGCTCGTATAACTTTGTGAATTTAAGTTAGTGTTTCTCTTTATTTTATTTTTTGTACAAAAATATTTGACATTAGAAAACATCTCAAAATCTATATATCTCAGTTGTTGTTTCCAACAGACACTTGACTTCTTGTTTCAAATATATCAATGTCTATATTTAAATTGTATGTAAATATATCTTAACAGTAGGAACAAAGCCATCAAATCAACCCAGCTGAAGAGTTCGGAGGTTCATAAGACATCGGACAGCCCTCTTCGTCATCCTTTAGCCATGGGGGAGGGGGGGGATCTTGAAGTGACGCAGAGGAGGGTCCAGTGGTGGTTAATGCGCATGTTGGTCTGAACATCATGAAACAATCGCTAACTCGATTTTTCATCAACAAAATCATCACAATTCATCTCCTATTTATTACACCAAAAAAAAAATACAACAGAACCAAAACCTATCCAATGCTCCCGAAAACCATGAGCCCAAAGGAACTCGAAAGCGCAGTTCTAACTCAAAAGTGAGAGTCTACTGTCCACCAACCCCCTGTGTGTACTTCTAGCCCGCATCTTGGGGAGTCCAAGTATGCAAACTGTCTATAAGCGAGTAAAACGACCACCTGGCTAGTTCTGGCATTACATTGTAGAAGCATTATATTAAAGCACTTGTTGGAATTACCGGAAATAGCCATAAATAAACAGCATGGAGCAGTTTGCCTTGCCTTTATCTATCTACATCGGTGCATACCTGAAGACAGTGCTTGTGTGTTTTTTCCATCCCAGCATGCCTAACATCTGTCTTTGCTACGTGCTAACTAGCTAGTTATATGAACCTGTGCATTTTGTTACCACCAAACAATACTAACCAGTAAGCATTGCCTACAATGCCATTACTATACCTTCTATTTACCAACTAGCTAGCATCTCACAAAATCTATCTTGGCTTGGGTCTATCCCTGAATCCCATAGCCTTCCTGTTAGCCTCGCCTAGCAAGTCACCCAGCCCCTAACCTGCGCCCTAATACACTGTACTCAATGCAAGTTGCTTTGGATAAAAGTGTCAAAGAAAAATGGCTAAGTTGTTGACGTTAACTTGACATGAAGATCATTACTACTGTTCACGCCCTTGGAACACTGCATTATTGACAACAAGCTCTAGAACAAGTAAGACGCCCCCATTGCGTTTGTGATTAACTGCAAAAAGATATGATGAAAAGAGACAAGTGCCCCTTGTGAAATTAGAGTCTGAAATTAGAGTTTTTCCCTGTTTTACTCTTAAGGGAAAATAAATGACAGTGTCCATCAGGCGAATGACAGATAAAAAAGCAAACCAAAATTTGAGGAACCGAGATTCAAAACAACTAAAACAAAAGCGGTCCGGTTGGTTCAAAAAATGACCGGTCCCCTGGCTCTCCACCCTATCAGGCTCTGGTCCTGTCCTTTCGTCTCGCCGACTCCGGCCTTCAGACTTCCCGGATTTCAGTTCAACTCCCTTCAGCTCCTCCTGACTTCATAGCCATCATAGCGGCGGAGCACCAAGGGCCAATAGGAGCGTCCAAAGAGGTGGGAGGAGCCAGAGGGCGAGAGAAGGGGAGGAACGGACCCCCGGCGGGGAGGCCATGCCGGAGGTGCACGAGCACACCTCGTAGCCGTTCTCCGCGTGGTCCGGGAGCTGCGGAGCGCCACCGCTGTCCGCAGCGCTCTTGCCGTCGGCGTTGGGGGAGTCCGACTGCATCTCGGTGCAGAGCAGCCAGTCCTTGGCGATGAGCCGCGGAAACCCCGCCTCCACCTCCATGTCGCTGGCCAGCACACGCCAGTACTCCTTCCCTTTGAAGAAGTAGGAGGAGCCTGGACAGGAAGAGAGAGCACAGCGAGCCGCCAGGGGTCAGGGTATTAGAGGTCAGGGGTCACAAGTTACATATCTGCTTTAAATGCTTTTGATTGTCGATTGTATCGAGATTACAAAGCGCTCTTGCGCAACACTCTCCCGCCAACGCTCTCAGCATGTTCTGATGTAGGGGCGGTTCACGAGAGACCATCGCTTCAAAACATGCGGGTTACAGGCCTCCACACTCTTTGATAACAGGCGGAGATGTGTGTGTGCAGAGTACCTGTTTGCATGGCTTTGAATAATGTCGCAAGTTGGATCCTAGAATTGCATGGGCTGAGAATCATGGCATAGTGAAAAAAGGTTTGGACGTTTCTAATCATGGTTTGTATAAATAATCAAAGCGAACACAAATCAGGGCCATTGAGTATTAGAGATAATGTAAACAGAAGCAGCTCAATACAGTCCTATACGCACTCTCAAATTCAGCCTTCACGAATGCAGGGATAGGGACTATCGACGCACATTGAATATTAAAATGCATCCTGTACAAGAGGAACTTTTTAAGACTGAGACTTATTTTTGTGACTTTATTTGTGGCGTTAATTGGTTCCGTACGTGCCATTCGGCTTCATCTCTCTGACAAGGTAAGGTGATGTTTTGTTCTCTGCACTCATCCTTAATCTTTCATATTTCTAAATCTTTCATTGTCCCCCTGTTTACACACACACACACACACACACACACACACACACACACACACACACACACACACACACACACACACACACACACACACACACACACACACACACACACACACACACACACACACACACACACACACACACACACACACACACACACACACATGCATGCAC
>OMLJ01073893.1:0-21684 GCA_900302595.1 Gadiculus argenteus | reverse complement strand
GTGTGTGTGTGTGTGTGTGTGTGTGTGTGTGTGTGTGTGTGTGTGTGTGTGTGTGTGTGTGAAACAAACTATGTGTCACAAGTCTTATATTGTTTTGAGGCTGTGTTCGTGATCAGTTAACCAGCAAAGTGCCCAATAAAGCGCGCCTATTTATGTGTGGTAGATTTTTGGCCTATGCTTATTTTTTGCTGGTCCATGTGGGGGCGCACGACCCTAGATTTCACAGCACAGGGGCATACTGTATTTACGCAGGCATCCTCACATTTCCAGATTGCAGCGGCGGAGCTGCAATTTCATATTAAGTGGACCTAACGGCGTTTTTCTTATGACCATTCGACAAGATCCTGCTTAGTAGGCTATACATGCACATCTCGGGTTTGGGCTACCTGGGAGAAGCAGTGCCAACCGCGGGTGGACGAATGTTTATGGTAGGCCTGTTTTACACTAGTCGTCAGCAGTGAAAGTGGAGGAAGCGGACATTGTTATCGCCCAGCACAAGAGGATGAGCGGAGCATGGTGCGAAATATATATTGACCGTATCGGACAATATTCAAGATCTTCGTTCGCATTGTTGGTCCTGAAAAGCAACAAGATTTTGTCCAATCGATGCAATCCATGGTAAAGGAGTTCATTTAAACCAAGCCACCCCATCAGCACGCTGTCACAGCGCGTCGTTTTAATGGCTCACCGCCTCGAATGCGACGTAAAACGATGATTTATCGTGTTTTTTTTCGCGTGTACCTAGTTAAAATCGTATTGATTACAGGATAGAATCACCGTAGTTGGGATCGAGGGACTCGTAGACAACTATATGACATTTCTGCGTCCCATAAGGCCTCTTCAATACGGTCCAATAGGAGGATGTCGAGTGAGATCCCTTGGCTTTTTTCAGATTTCGCTGTTTTCATTCAAGACCACGTTAACCGGGAAAAGCCACTAGGTGCCTAACCTAGTTCTGGAGGAATACACTAACCAAAAACAGAAGCGTCTGTCGTGCCTATCTACGCCGTTTTTTATTATACCAGATTCACATTTTCATACATGGACTGCAATTTCCAAACAGGCAATTCTGACGATTTAATGTCCAAATTTGACTGTCCGGAATATTTGTAAACATCGATAGGGGCTATATTGTTTGCAGTTAGCAAACTGCATCCATATCTCAGGTATTGTCGGCCTAGTTGGATAAACAAAGATGGGTAGCGACAGCGAGGTCTTTAACAGAGAATTATCAAAGATGTCCGACGACGAGTTAATGGCTTGCTCCAAGGAAGAACTACTGAGCCGACTGCGTAAAGAGGAGTCCGAGAAGATGTCTGCTCTCATTCAGCGTGGTCGTCTGATCAAAGAAGTAAATAAACAGCTGCAGGGACACCTCCTGGAAATCAGGGAGCTGAAAGTCATCAATCAGCGTCTACAAGAAGAAAACACAGAGTTGCGAGACCTTTGCTGTTTTCTTGACGACGATCGCCTTAAAGTTAAAAAGCTGGCGAGAGAATGGCAGCTGTTCGGGCACCATGCGGCCAAAGTGATGCGGGAAGACCTTGGCGGATACTTGAAGAAACTTGCAGACCTGGAGCGAATGCAGGACGGACTGGTCAAGGAGAATTTGGATCTTAAGGAGCTGTGTTTGGTCCTGGAGGAGGAATGTGTCAGTCGAAGTGACTCGAGCCCCGGTGGGTCGACTGAGCTCAACCTCCCCTGCATGGTGGCCCGGGACCTGGGGGACGGGAGCTCAAGCACAGGCAGCGTTGGGAGTCCAGACCAACTTCACCTGGTGTGCTCACCTGATGACAGGAGGACATCATTTGGTTGAGAGGGTTTCTCCCGTTGAAGACAATACACTGCACGGGAGGCTTTGTCAGTGAATTCAATAAGAATCAGATTTTAAAAAAGAAGAAAAAATAGTAATTGCATTAGTTCCTTCACCTGACAATGATTCTCAGATTTTTCTTTGTAATTTTGTTTTGCTGGATTCCTTTGAAATTACTTGACTTGATTCATTAATTTAGCATTACTTATTATGTCAGTAGTGGGGAAGTTTCGCTATTCAGTTTTAGATTATTATTTAAGAAATTGCCACACAAAAAAAGGTTTGCATATGATGTTACTTCATGCACTGGACTAGCCTACACTGGTGTTGGCCGTTTATTATTGCACTGGACAAAGATATGATGGATATCTAAAGATGCAATCAAATCCGATTTGAGCCATAAAGTCTACTGAAGTCCACAGGCACTGAGATAGATACATTGTGTCAAAAATACCACTTTTGAATATGTTTTCTTTTTGTTACACGCCTATAGCTATGTGTGACCGTTTATGCATTCTATTCCTCAGGAAAGGATCGGAGTGCCATGCATGGGGATTATCACAGTTAATAAGGGCCAATAGGCGACCCTGGTTTTTCAGGCCCTTTGAGTTTACTTGAAGGTTGTTCATAATGTGAAGCTTGGAAAAAAAGTCTTCATGACAGTTTAGGTCTTGGATTTGCATCAGTGATAACACTGGACCTCTCTTAGAAACATGAAGTGCTAATGCTTAACGTTTAACACTTTTGTATGAAAACTGGAAACTTTATATCAAACTGGAAAGTCTACAATTTTACAGTTATTTATACACATAAATAGACAGGAAAGTTGTTTTAAGTCACCTGTACTTTATTCTGTAGTTACATTGTTGTTATTTCAATTAGTAGACCTCACATTGGAATCAAACACATGTCTTTAAGTTTGCAATAGTTAGGGTTAATATGAATCAAAGTTTTGTGTTAACTCTGTGACATTAGAGATACTCTATTACCATGCTTTTCCTTATCAGTATTATCTTGCAGTTTATCCCTACACACCTTACCTTTCTATTATAGACAATGCACATGGATTGAAAGAGGTTTGCTTTATTGTTGGCTGTTATTGCTGGGTTATGCTCTTAGTGAATTGAAGAGCTTTAAAAACAATGGGTGTGACTCTTGATTGTGTTCTGATCTTTACTTCTGTGTTTTTTGAAGAAAAACAGTTTTCTTTGAAGAAACATGCTTCATTTTCAAGAAAAGTTTTATTCAATTGGACTTATCGATACGTCCCAACCACTTAACCAGAGAGACACACTTGCATGATGCTTGTTTTTATTTGTTGGACAGCAAAGAAGTTTGCATAGGTATTGGTGCTTTTGCCCAAAATTGAACAAAGTGTCACTCATCCGCTACTTTGAGTTTACACAATGAGCATTAGGACCCTTGGAATTGCACACTATCAATTCTCGAACCCTTTCACCAACTTTTAAAGATAGCAGCTTTGAAAAAGGTCAAGAATAAGGCATTTCACACCAAAACCGTTCAATTAGTCTGAATAACACAGTTATATCAAAAAATATATTATGCTCTCCAAAATAAATATATTATTGGAATTTTAAAACTGCGTTTGAACTGCTAGGTCCAGCCTAAGTAGTCAATCATTACTTTTTAATTATTTTAAATGTTATCATATTATAAAAAAAAAATAGGTTGTATAAATAGCTAACACTTCCTTAATGTAAGAAATACAGTACAGGAAAATGTTAATTAAAATATTAATGCTTCTTTAAAAATAAATCTCTTTAAATAAATTTCAGTACATTTTTAAACATGCTCTATGGGTATACTCAAAACAAATGTAACTATAACCCAATTATCCCAGTAATATGCATAGTATATCTAGGTAATGCCCAAACGGTAAAAAAAATTTTTTTATGTAGGTTTGGAGTATCTAAATAAGCAACATAATTGACATCAAAGTAATCATTTAGATACATTTCTTATGTGTTACTGCTGTTGTAGTCTATTCTCCAGGTGATACTGTAAACAAATGTTTTCTCAGCCATGAGACCAGAGTTGTCAATCAAAGAGAGAGGATGGTCGGGGAATGTAGGGAGTGATCGGATTGGTCACCGCTGCTGCTGCTACGACGATGAGCTATGCCACAGTGTTGGGCGGCAAGATTGAGAGATTGTTGGGCATTACCATGGTGGGAGGAAGAGGAGGAAGTGGCATGGGATGTAATGGAGGCAATGGTGTCTAGAGGGGCGGAGGGATAGGTGAAGACTAAATTGGCTGTGAAAGGAGTGAAAGATGGAGTGGACATGAGGATGGGAGTGTGGAGGGATTCAGATTCGGGAGCACTGATCACAGAAGCCAGTGTGGTCACGGGCTTGGGTGGGATAGTTATCTTTGGTTTGGGCTTGGCCAGCTTCTTTGCGGACTGAGGTTTTGAAGAAGGCCCGGGCTGCTCTGAATCTGGTTCCATTTTGATTCCACGCAACATTGACAGAGGTGGGTGGGAATCTGAGTCGGAGCTTGAGTCTTCGATCTTACAGATGGGACGGTGGGCTTCCAGGACCAGCTCTAGCTTTTCCTTCTTCTTCTGTAGTTCAGCGATTTCCTTCTGAAGACGGGACTTCTCCCCTTCCAACTCATCAGTCTCCTGGATGGGAAATTAAGATAACATTTACTTCAGTAATATCCCAATTCTGAAATACAACTAAAAAGTCTGGGACTTCAATACACAAAATCATCCTTTGTGACATTAATTGCTCACGTTTTGTAGTGTGTCAGTCAACTCCCGGCGGCGGTTACGACACTTTGCAGCAGCCAGTTTGTTCCGTTCTCTCCGGATCGTGCGCCTCTCCATCTCTTCTGGTGATAACTGTCATGACAATAATTACAATAACATTAGCAAAAGCAAAAAAATTGCAAACAAAACTGATGTATAACAATTTTCTGGGCTAAATATAGTTATTGAAATTCAAAAGGCAGGCTTGAGGGAGATGACACAGCCCCATGTCGGTGAGGTCAATATGATGTCTAGGCTCCAAAAGCTACTACTTATTTCAAAGCATTGACATGAAAATACTTGACACGATACATGAATCAGATAGGGCAAATTATACAATTGAAATACTACCACCTTGTGTCTGCAAGTCATCATCGCAGTATTGAAAAAAAAGAAGGATAAAGGAAACAGCTTTTGTGCCTTGACCCTAGGGCACATTCCTGCTGCCCATTGCTCAATTGTAATTGTGCCGTTCATCAACTATTTCCCGCCTATGAAGATATATGACTCATACTCAGACCCCAGCAATGACTCAGGTGTGAGTCACACCAAAATGCGCCTAACCCTGATGAGTCACATGATAGCCTACTTCCTGTGCCATGGAATTACAACTCCAAGAATTAAGCAAGTTCCACAATGACAGCTTCAAGTAATGACGCCATATGTGTAATGTGGGTATAAAGGAAATGCAAATCAACCAGATAGGGAACTCTAAGTCCTTCCCACACTTGTTTCATTTGAACTAAACATGCTTATACATGCACACACATATTCAGCAACTTATTTAACATTGCCAGGAGGTTATCTTCTCAATTACTCCATACTGACTTCATGATGATGATAAAGTAGCAGGAAAACTGGCACTATTAGTATTTACTTGATACTTATCAAGAACTTTGAAAGAACATAAATGTGTGTCCTCTAACTGAGACTGTAGTTCCTCTATTTCCAAACTATTTGTGATAAATTAACCTTGGACTCCTGGTTTCCTTTCTATGGCGTTCTTAGGAGATTAGTAGTGCCCCTGTCTGAGACTACAATGAGATATTGCACATGAATGACAGATCCAGGATTTGGCCATTTCCTCAACTCTTAAAGACTCATTCAGATTTCCATTTTGGAAAAACACGCCCTATAACAATTGGGTATTTTCCTATATATTTGACCAGACACATGTTATATAGTTATAACTTATAAGAGTTATATATTGCAGAACCAATACTCTTTAACTCATGTCACTTCCACAATGCCTTGGAACAGTTTTTTCCTTCAAACAACTCAAAGGTTTCACTAACTGTTGTTAAAAAGCTATTACAAAGGTCTTACGTGTTCATCATTTCTGCGCCTGGTGGACCCTGTAGAGTGGGAAGCAGCTCGGATGACCCCTGGTCTGTAAAAGTTTGTTTGGGAAGGTCTATGACCCATTGGTCGTATCCCTGAGTGAGCTTGGTAAGAGGGTCTTGGAGACTGCGAGGTGCCTGGCGGAGACCCAAAGGATGGCTGGACCAACCACTGGAGGTCTTGGTTGGTGGTGATAGCGTTGAGACTGGGTACAAATTGGCTGCTTCCCGCCATGGTGAATTTCTGCCAGCAAATAACAAAGTAGTTAAATTAGGCTGCAAACCCAGTCATTTACAAATATTATTGTTCATTATTATATAGTGTAAAGGTTTACTTGAAATGTGTGACCTATATTTATAGACTTTTGAATTAATCTAAAGCCTATACACGTTAACACGTTTTGTTAACTCAATGTGTTATATACACATTATATACATTGGGTAATGTTAACATCGTACAGTACATGATATAATGTCTTATTGGACTGCTGTTTTGATCATAATAGACAAGAGTGAAAACGTACCTGCTCCTGTTGTGTGGTTGAGGTGCTAGCAGCTCCCAGAGATACAGAACTTGAGCCAGTGTGTGGCGACCCGGTGTCACTATTGGCGAAAGACGAGTTACCTCTGCCTTGGTTTCCAAAGTTTCGATACATCTTAGTGTTTTAATTTGTCTCTCGGATGAGTGTTATGTCCTTGTTGTCGGTACAGGAGGATCCTTGATCTGACTTTTGATCTAATTCAACTTTCCTAATTCAAAACAGGGGTAAACCCGGGTCCTCGGTAGAGTCCAAACCAGCAATACTTCCAGGGGGGAACGATTAATATTTTCCAAGAGGTCCTCCAAATAACCGCAAAATTCTCGAATGAATATATTAAAACGTCCGGTGCGTTTGGTTCGGATAGTTTATGCTGAAGAATCGGTAATGGATGTGGAATTTAAACTCGTAAAAGCAATAGTATGGATTGTTCACGCCCCCTTTGAATTACGGGAAATACTGTCGTCTAACTACGCTACGCCCTGCGATGACGTATAAGACCATATTTGGACTTCCCCGAGAGCACCGTGGATTTCCTTTGACAGATACCATTACTTACTCCCTGATGATTTTTATTTATATTAAGTGTTATTATGCTCTCAAATATTGACAGCCTGGCAAGACTAGACATGAATTATCCATGATATAAGACGACGATGATTGTGGTTCTGTTTATATATTTTTTCTCACACAAAATAGTGAAAAGTGAAACGAAACCAGACAAAAATTATAGTCTTAACAGGTTTGCCGAATAAAATAAAACATGTTGCAGATCTACATTGAGCTAAGAGCGTATGCGTAATGATGAAGCCTATTCTGAAAAAAAGTAACCAACCACAAAGCACAACTAATTACGTCCTGTTGTGCTATGTGGTTTGGCAATCACTTTCCTTTTGATAGTAACCTACTGCGGAGATGACTCACTGGATTGGCACATTTTCGTTGAACTATTTCTTGGCCCTCCTCTACACCTCCACTCACTTGGGTTACCGCGGACTACTCTGTAGGATACGGACATTGTAAAAAGGGAAATTGTGGGCTACCATATGTCATGTGCCATGAACTCAGTGTGTCACGACCGGCAGCTGCTGGCCTTGTTACTCTGAGGACAGAGTTCCCGGCATGGATGAGACTCCTCCCTGGGTCTGCATATTGGTCCTGTCTCTCATATTACTACTGAAACTGCTCCTTGGATTACAAGTATGAGGTGGCATTAGAGATCCAATGATGAGGATGGCCTATATACTTTCCAATTGTTTGTGTTTGAGTGTAATAAATATCATAGGCCTAAAATATGAGTAGGCCTATATGAGTAATAGTATATAATATCGAGATCACACAATGTATATCTTCTGTGGTCTCTTTGCGCATTCGATTGATTTTGTATTGTTATGTATGTGTAGAATTGTTGGTGAATTATTGTATTTAAAAAGTTAGGCTATACTGCTAGCCTTACAGGTCAACAGTAAAGGTCTATTCATACTATTGTTTTTTTTAATTAATATTGAGAACTTGAGAATTGGAATTTGATCTTTAACATTACACGCACTGAATAATTATTATTCACAATATTTCTGATTAGAATGTAAATCAGTCAGTACGTGTTATTACTAGTAACGTGGAGAATGTGGGGTTAAATCGTCCAAAAATTGTAAAATCGTTGTAGAGGTTGGTATTTTAGATACATTGTTCCCTGTGGTTATCTCCTCCATGGGTAATCTACGTGCTGCAATTTGAAAAAAGCCAATGCACTGCACGTCTTGTGTCTGTTTTGCATTTCACCAGACACCATCAAAACAACACGGAAGTACGCTCACATGAAGGGAAGCGCCTGGAAAGCCCGAGCGCCCTGCGTCCTGCCACGCAGGCACACAGCAGTCAGCCCACTGCGGTGCTGGAGTGGGAGAGGCCCGACTTGTCGCACATCCACGTAGTTGGCCATTGCCGTTAGCTGGGTAGGTAGAAGTACTACTAACCACGCCGTTGCATATTAATGTAAACGTAAACGTTTGTTGTCAGGCTTTTACTGAATGCGGACTCCAATGTGCCTGTTCCTACCAGCGGGCACCGCTGGCTCTTACTGGTTTAGTTCAAACGAAGCTATACACTCAAGACTAGCAATAACATTAGCATGTTGCTAACGATAACGATGATCCGCTAGCCAGCTTAGTGTGTTCTATGTATGTATGAGTGTGTATTAAATAACGTAGCTGAGACAACGAGTTGCAAATGTATGAATTAATACGACTGTAATGTAAGCTAAAGTGCTGTTTTTGTTTTAGTTCAGCTTACGTCAACGTCAGTGCACCATGGACCTGCCACATCATGGGTACCGACCAAGTAAGAACGATATTCAGTTGTAAATACGTTTTTTGAGCGTTGGTTTAATCTATTCGTAAGATTCTAAAGTAGGCTCTGTGAGGTAGTATTGTGTTTGCGTTATGTGCATATGGTTACTGTCTGTGGGGTTCATGTTCTGACGATGCCCTAGGTTGTGAAATATGAGAGCGGTAGTTGGTTTGAAGTTTAAACATTAAGATGCATGTCATTTTGTGAATGCTTTTAACCAAAGTGAGTGAATATAGTGAGTCCATATTAATTATTTGAATGGGGGACCCTATTGCGAATCTCTTGTTCTCGTTTTTTTTAATGTATTTCTAGCATTACAATACATTATTAAACTGCTGGCATCTTTATTGTCATTCTAATTAACTTTTTATTGAGCTCTTATTTTGTTTCATTTTTTTTTTCCCAGCAAAGACAAGAGCCCGTGCACCGCCACCATCAGCCGACCCGATGCTGTTTGATGACACCAGCTCCTCACAGCCAGCCATGAACAGTCAGGGATACTACACCCCGGGGTACACCATGGCAGCACCCGTAGGTGGTCCTCAAGTAGACCCTGCAGGAAACAATCTGTTTGCAGACCCGATGGCCAATGCCGCCATGATGTATGGTTCAACACTGGCCAATCAGGGAAAGGATATGGTAAACAAAGAGGTAAACACAAATTCTGTTTTATCATACAAATGACCTCTGTGGATGGGTGCCATTTTTAGAGTAGAGCCAAACTGAACTAACAAAGCCGGAAATCTATAGTTACTTAGAACTCGTTACTCACTTGTAAATCACTTGGATAAAATGGTCTGCCAAATTACTTGGTGTGAAATAGTTGCTTACAGGCATCATTTCATCTTTATTGCATAGCTGGGAAGTTTTTCTTCCCATGAGTTAGAGTTCAAGCCCATCTATTACTGTAGTGATTTGGACTGCATATCCTGTTTTTCATTTGGTCTTGGCCCGAAACAACGTTTTTATTTAAACTCCTTAAACTTTAGAAGAGACATGAATAACATCAGTAGCATTGATGAAGTGATGGAATATTTATTCTGCTCAGACCCATGTTCTTACCTGCATCCAACCCCTCCCCCCCCTTTTTCTGGCAATCTGTACTACTAAGAAGCCTAGAGAAATAAGTTATATTCTGACCTAAGACAGACATTGTTGCCTGATGCTCCATGTAGAACTAGAATAGTTCTACAAAATCCATGTAGAACTAGAATAGTTCTACATTTTTGATTTTGGTTAGTGCTACATAGACTACACTACATCTTCCTCTTTTCAATAAATCATAATTATAGGCAAAGCATGCGTTTTATCATCTCTGGAGTGCACACACATTTTTGTTTAACAAATATCCCCACAAAGACGAAGTGTCACTGGGGCAACACTGGGGCCAAGGACAATATTGAGTCAGTGAGCAAAATATAGGTTGTAAGTGACTCCCCTGTTTCAGCTCAAATTCAAATTCTATTCAGCTCAAAGTCTATTTAAAATGAAAAAATCCCCATGGTTACGAGTTTACGACTCCCAGAAACTTTTTGATACATTTTTGTGCGCGGTCGAATAAGCGATTTTGTAAGTGTATATATATGTATATATATATATTTGTCTGTATGTATGGGTCCGGGAAACGTTACCCTCTTGGATTCAGCCCCAAAAAAGTTTGCTTCCTGGACATTGCTCCACACGTCGTCCACCCATCAGAACATTAGCACACTCTCTGTGTCAAGAATGGGACAATAACAAACTGATTAGTGGAGACTTGCAAAAACATGGGATTTCACCATGTTCAAGTTCATAGACGTACTAAGACAAAATCAATATTATTTGGGTTTCACTAGAACTTTAAGGGATTTATATAAAGCCAGAATACCTACTGTATATACACTTTCCAACAAGCTGAGCATCGGCCACTGCACCCCTGCATCTCTCCATGTTAGCGATAACGTATTATTCACTCAGGGCATGGTCCTAACCAACAGGCCTGCACTTGCCATTTTTAAATAAGTTAATCTTTGAATTCTGCTTTTCAGATCAGCAGATTCATGTCCATGAACAAACTGAAGTATTTCTTTGCTGTGGACACCAGATACGTCGTGAAGAAACTTATGCTCCTAATGTTCCCATACACACATCAGGTAATCTGGACTAGTGCCTCTCCAGGCGAGATTGTCTAGTCCACTGCAAGAGGCGGTACAACATATCTAATAACAGACATGGACATTTGTTTTATGTTCAAACCTACATTCAAAAAGATAACCAGCACATTATCAACTCTACAGCATGCCACTTACCCTTTTATTTACACATTTAACACCATGGCTGACATCACATGAGGCTAAGCTTAACCATTTCCCACACTCATTCATTTAGATTGTTAATTATGTCAACAAGCCAGCCCCACTATTCCCTTACAATGTACACAATACACTTTCACATAATAGTGTGAACTACAAGTTTGTCACTGACTGTACTGCACTGTCTGCAGTCATACTGTTTTGGTCCCTCCCAGACCTTAGTAAAACATTTCATACTTTTTTTGATATTTAAGTTTACATATTTATGTTCACAGTAATGGTTAATAATTACACTGTAATGATTGTACATTACTGTTTGGTGTTTGACCTTTGACCAACTTTGGCCAATTGACCTTCCGATGTGCTATCCCAAATCCACCAAACACATCTAAACAATGTGCTTGCAATGACCTGTTTTTAGTGTCGTAACTATGTGTAATCTGTGTTTATGTTTGGTTTCTAGGACTGGGAAGTTCGTTACCATCGGGATACTCCTATGACGCCAAGACATGACGTGAACGCACCTGATCTTTACATACCGAGTAATTACGTTTCCATTTTTCCATACTTGGGGCTAAGCCAACTAGTTCTATTTGTTGACTGTCGTGTTTATCTTTCTAGCAATGGCGTTCATTACGTACATCCTGCTCGCTGGAATGGCCCTTGGCATTCAACAAAGGTAATTTTTTTTACTTTTTTATTTACTGACACCAAATGGGTAGGCTAGTTGCCTGATATTTTAATTTCTAAAGCTGCTCCTGGATCTTTGTTTTCTGTTTAAGGTTCAGTCCAGAGGTGCTTGGACTGTGTGCCAGTACGGCTCTGGTCTGGATCATCATCGAGGTGCTAGTGATGTTGCTCAGTCTTTACCTGCTCACCGTGCACACAGACCTCTCCACATTTGACCTCCTTGCTTACAGCGGATACAAATACGTTGCGTAAGGAACACGCACACGCACACACACACACACACACACACACACACTCACACTCACAGTGAAGGACACAACTGTTATAAAGAGGTTTAGCTGGGGGTGGCGTGGCACAGGATAGTTAAGTCAAAATCACTCCCTTTTTATAAATCTCCTTTTAAGCAAACACGTTATAGTGTTTAAAGGATTGATATGCGAGGGTAGAGTTCAACTCCACCCTGCTACTCCCTCGGATGGGAGTGAGTGGCTTTACGTTGGCGTGGTGTTGATGACGTAATGGGTCGGCTAACATTTACGACATTAACAACATAATCCAGTTTCTGAGAAACTAGGGATTGCCTCGACTACAATTATTACTACGATTATCTTATTACTTAATGCAGTACATTGATTACCTCCTATTTACAATCATCCATTTTATTATTTGTAGGTATGCTTATGTTATGTATCCGACAGTATCAATAACATAGGTTACAAAAGAAAATGTATATAATGGCAATATTTGTTTCTCCCTGTGGATTCTAGGATGATTCTCACCGTGTTGAGTGGCTTACTTTTTGGCAGCGATGGCTATTTTGTGGCTCTGGCCTGGTCCTCTTGTGCCATCATGTTCTTTATAGTAAGTATTTCAACCAGTTATTATCTAAGGTTTTAGTACATTTTGTAATGATTTTATCAGCAACAATACACACTTGCTTCAGCCAGAGGAAGGTCATTGTAAACCTAAGGGTTCATCTTTGCCACTGACAGACTGTTGAGGAGAGGTCTAAACAAAATATTTCACAACAACCCAACTCTTCATTATAGATTAAACATAACACTATTTAACATGTTAGTGGTCAAATGTATTATGAGTGACTTCAACAGAAAAGTGTAATTGTCATTTATTTAATAGGGTTGAATAACCTTAATCCTTTGGTTAGACTCTCACTGAATGGTCTATATCATACATATTACCTGAAGAGACGTGAGCTGCTGCTGTCCCATTGTGGCACTGAAACTGTCTGTTTTCTTTGTTATGTACAATTCAGAGAATATCTGTTAACTGAAGCAAAACGATGTTCCTCTCCTCAGGCTCGCTCGTTGAAAATGAAGATTCTCTCCTCTCTGTCTTCTGATTCAATGGGTGCGGGAGCCAGTGCAAAACCTCGTCTCCGCCTCTATATCACCGTGGCGACCGCTGCCTTTCAGCCATTCATCATCTATTGGCTAACCTCACACTTAGTCAGGTGACAATAAGGGGCAGATCACACCAAAGGCTAATCGTGCTGGATCTAAAAAGACCCCTGTTAGGCCATCAAGACGTGATATCAATATATCCACTGTTGAATACAGCTGCCAGTTATGCGCTCCTGTCAACTTATAAAACATAAATGTTGAGCTTCTTGTGAGCTTGTTTGAAGTGTTGATGGCATTTTCGATAATTTACCAGCACAGTAAATGATATTGCCAACTAAAAGCTTGTTTTTTACAATGTGTGCTTTGGAAAATGCGTAATTTTTGATCGACAGCATTTAAGTGGAAAAGACTTTCATTGTGATTTTCAAAGATATTTTTTGATTCCATCTTCTCCTTTATGAATATAAAATATTTATACAATTGTATTCAAACAGTGGTTCCTGGTACTCACAAACAATATACACACATTATCTGAGTATCTTTTTCTCATCACATTTTCATAATCAGAACCATCAGTTGTTGATATTGTCTTGAATTATTTTTATTTATCAAAACGGCATGATCAGTTTGTTTTATTGTTTTCTAGAAAAAACCCCCGACTTATTTACCTTTTTAAGTATTTACTTTAACCGTGTTCAAGCTTTTGTTTATATATAAAAGAAAAAGGCCTTCTTTATAAATGTTTTATCACCTAAAATATTGCACCTTTTGTGACTGTGCACGTCTTTTATATTAGACCACCGAGATGTCAGAAGTAAAGAAAGAGGCTAAATTAAAGCATACTAAACTCAAGATATCTACATGGACGTGCCTCATGGAAGCATAACCTGCAAAGCTTCCTTTTGGTCTCCATGGATACACAGGACGGCACCGAAGTCGGCGAAAATACACGGAATGTGGCTGCTATGACCTTTAAATATCATATATTACCTTTAAAGTTAACGATTTTAAAATATATTTTCCTGTGCATCAAATCAACCTGTTCTGGAAACATTTTCTACTTGAGGGTGCTGGCCAGCTGCTTATTTGCAAATGCAGGCTTTGAACATATAATGTAATTTCAGGGACATGGAGTCTTCATTTTATCTTTAAAGCATGCATATGTTAATTTGTATTTTTGATGTGAAATAATGACATGATGGGGGGTGGGTGATAACAGGGTATAGGCCTACTATAAACCAGGGGCTCAATCTGTACTATCACAATAAATATTGAATTTTTCTCATATTCTCACAGGATTACAACTGAATGAGCGTGCATTTAGCACCAGGAGCATGATGGAGGCTAGTTCTTATACAATACCATCTCACACAACCACTCTTGCTGGCTCACAACCTTTCTATTCCTCGCAGACCTCTTCCAATGTTCTACTCCCTCTCTCCCCCCTTTCCTTTCCCCCATCCTCCACTTCTCTAACTCCCACTACCTTAGAATCCATCCAATCTTTCCCTTGCTCTAATTCATCCTCCAACTACTTAGATGAACATAAAGCACACTGCCGTAGCTCTGTAACGACATTCAACCAGGACGACTTGACCTGGTTGAATGTCATCAAAGGGGCAGAAACCTGCTACCCGTTCAGCCTCTGCCCAAGATCAACCTGCTGTCCAAACAACCAGAACAAGGCCCCTATTCGTTTGGCAGTCTCATCTTCATGGCTATTGAAGAGTCTATCGTCAACGGGACACCTTCTGAAGGATGGAGAAACTCTGTGTGTGGTAGGCCTACCTGGTAAGACTTGTGCCTTAACTGATATACAGAAGCATGCACTTGTCAAACCGTTTCAATTCAAATTTGGCTTTTCTTGTGCAGATTCTCTTTCCCACTCCCTTCTCATTGTCCACACCTCCATCCCAAATTCTGACCTCCGACAACCCGACTCTCTTCGAGTACTCTTTAGGCGCGTTGACCCCTGACCACGAGGAGCTGGTCACTATGGAGTCTGTCGAGGAGGAGGAGGCTGGCGAGGAGATGGAAAAAGACCCCCCTGTCGGACAGTCACAGTGGGTAGTGGTGGCACTACTGGCTGCCACCAGTATCAGTATCTGGTGCTGCCAGGGGGAGTGGAGCTAGACTTGGAGTCAGTGGAGATCCTCCAGCTGGATGAGTCCCTGATCACAGAAAATTTAATATTTAAGGCCAGAAGAGCAGGTTTAAATATGGGTCTTCAAGTTCAAACCAATAAGTGTTGATCTTTCTACTTCAATGTTTTAACAAATATGCGATGTTGAAATAAAAAGTAAATAGTAAAGTAACTTTAAATCATTCATTTTTAGTTGACATATGTTTTGAAATGTAACGACATTTCACTGCCATTTATAGCCACTCCCAAATACAGGGTTCATCAGATTTTCTTTCTGAAATCTTAAGTTGTCTCCAAAGTTAACAACTAAGCCTCATCACCTTTGTGGATGTTCACAGGTAAACTACGGTTCATCTTATCAGTTCTGCTGGTTGAAATGTAACAATAAAATGTGAATAATTTTCAGATGGGACCATTAGTATTATTATCGTTGTTTCTTTTATTATTATGTAAACATCAATCAATCAATTTGTTTAAAGTGCAGTCTCACCATCGAAATTGTCTCAGAGCACTTCTGAAGACATCAATACATTCCATCGAAATGGTCATATAACATTTCTGGATAATAACAAAAGTACATTGATAAAGCAGAGTGATACAACTTTATATGTTATGTAATGTATATGTTATGTAACTATCAATACAGCATCAGCATCTTTTGGATCTTTACTTTTACAGTTTTTGATAAAAAAGAATAAATATATATATACCTTCTTGCCTTGTGAATTATCACATTGATGACGCAATTATCAATCTTTACCATTCACACTTGTTTCTGTCTTGTGTGTCACATTTCATATACAACATCACTCAACACAACAACGGTACTTAAAATAATCACAAATGGGTTGACGCCATGGGAATAAAACACCCCTCTCCATCCAACAACATGGTGTTTTCTTATGCCCCTTTTCCACCGGCGGGTACGCCTCGGACCCAGCACGCCTCAGCCCCGTAGTGAGGGTGCGGACCTGTTTGTCCACCATGGCTTCTGCAGAACCATGATGGGGCAACATGGCAGCCTCAGGTGGAAGAGGACACACTTCCCACGTAAATATAAAAAGTTTCAAACTAAGGTAACTAAAAACAATGATTCTTATTTTAATTTGGCTGATATACTAATTAAAACATACTTAGGCCTATGAGTGTTCTATTCTATTTATGCCAAGTCCGTTCCGATAGATGAAACTCAATACTACACACTGGACCTTTAAACAGACATCAAGTCACTGTTTGTATTAACAAAACTACATTACCCACACTGCATCGGGACAGAGTAGTACGGAAACTGGAAAGTTTCGTACTGGGGATAAAGTTTTCGCAGCGTTATTGTGTTTATGTTGCGCTCAAAATAATTTTTTGGACGTTTGTCTGCCTCATATGCTTTTGTATTGACATACTCCGTTTCAAGAAACCGAAGGTAAATATTGGTAATAGGTTCAACCTTTAGAAGGATTAAGTCTGGTAATATTTGTACGTTTTAATATTGCCACGCATTCGCTTCACCAGCTAACTGGCTAACGGATTAGCTCCAATCAGCAGCTAGCTGTTGTGGATTATGTCTCCGACCGCCTGACGTAGAAAATATGTTGTTGCAGATTAAGAAAATGTTTTTTGCTTAGAAAGACGAGTTAAAAAACATTTTATGTCCGGGTGTTTCAAGATCGGCATCTGAAAGCCAGTCTGACTAGGTTTGTTTTGAGAGCTTCAGGCGAACCTCCCAGACACATATTTCACATCGTTCACATTTCTCTTTGTACTTTTAGCAAAAGTTGAACGGATATCGGTCAAATACATTAACATGTGTAAAGAAACCCGTTTCTTACGCGCGGAAGATGGCTTTAGACAGTTTAGGACATGTTTAAAAGCAGTAGTCATTACTAATCCAATACACTAGGATATCCTCAGTGCATGAATTGATTCAGGTATCACTTTCAGGTTTCTGTAAAGACTTTTCATCGCTATGTAATGAATGGCATGTCTAGTACCTATGTACCCCACCTAAAGTCTAACGACCATCTGCTAAAAACAATAGCACTGTCCGTAAGAGTAAGAATCAGAATAAGCAAATCTAAATTATGAAGAAAGAAGAGAATAATAGTAAAGGAAACCACTTGGTGTTGCTAATAAGATATGGATGATTTGTCATGCAAACATCTCCCCTTTTAGGAACGTTTTACAGAGCCACAATGAAATGTATTGAACCCTCAAAGGACGCCTGTTTGTGGGTTCAAATATGTTCTAGCCAATAGCCCAAGGGGAATACAGTAACAGCCATTCAACCACCCTGTAGTTGTTATACAGAACCAAACATTGTCTCATTTAAAATTATTTTTTATCATGGGATTCCTCTGCGGTTAGTGTTCGCTCCCCAGGGTGGGTGTGTGAGCATGTGAGTGTCATTCACAGACATTTCATGTTTGACGTCCCCAGAGAGCTGCACTGCTAACCATGGTCCCTGGTCCAGTTCAAATCGTAACTGTGTGCAAGGAGGACCACTCCTTTGCGTTGGACACTGAGGCTTTGGGACAAATCCTTCTCACCCCGGAGATCAGAGACAAACATGTTGTGGTTCTGTCGGTCGCCGGCGCCTTCCGGAAGGGGAAGAGTTTCCTGCTGGACTTCATGCTGCGCTACATGTATAGGACGGTACGTTTCTTTGTGGTCCCACTGCAAATATTGAAAATATACTTGTCTTGCTTATCCTGTTCTGCTATTATACCACTGAAGAATTACAAAGGTCCTATAAATCTGTATTTTAATGTATTTATTATCATATTTTGAATAGGTACATGTCTGGCCTCTCCAAACATTTGGAGAGACCAGCCAGAGTAAGGTTGATTTTTGAAAGCATCCAACTGAAAAACTCCACCCTTCCTCCACACCCTCCAAAGCCACTCCTCTAAACTCACACTCCACTCACATTACCATGTCGCTCAGCTTACGCAATAGGACTGCCTAGCTTTGTGAGAGACTCTGTCAATGAGCAATGGGTGCATGCAGGTAGCCGTAGATAGACTGACGGGTAGACCATCCAATTATTACACTTGGCCGAATTAAATGATCAGAAGGGGTTATCACAGGTCTGTGACGGCCACAGATTTTTGTTTTGTTTTGTCAGAGCATTTGATTTACTGATGGCAGATTAACTCTAAAGAGAATTTAAACAAAAAACGCCTCTAAAATGAATTCCCTGCCTAACCTTTAAATATACATGATTGTTTTCTTTAGTGAGGTCACCACAGTCAACCAGTATAAAAAATATATTATTTTGAGGTACCTTGTATAGGATAATATATATTTTTTGGATTTGTTTGTGGAAGTCTCCCTGGATAAATACATTGATGAATATGAATAAAGGTAAATGTATAAAAAATGTTTCTTTCTCAGTCGGATGAAAACTGGCTTGGAGAGGATGAAGAGCCTCTGACTGGATTCTCTTGGAGGGGGGGTTCAGAACCAGAGACAACCGGCATTCAGCTCTGGAGTGAGGTCTTTCTCGTCCAGAAGAGTGATGGAACAGAGGTACGTCAACTTGTACACCTGTAGGGTGTACCACGAACCTCGCTGAACATACCCAGGCTTTCTTGGGAAAACCTGGCTCGACTGAAACGCAACTCGCAATCAGAGTTCAACGGTACTACGACGCTCGCTTAGGATTCGTTTTTGTCCAGCCAGGTTTTCCACTTTAGGTTCAATGCGCATTGGAAGTACCATTCAATGGAGTTTATCACGTCATTTTACTCACTATTTCACTCTGATCCATTTCCCTCAATGAACTCATATGAGGAGTTAAAAAATCATATAACAGCTAGGGGCAACACAGTTGCACATAAGGCCAGGGAGGCGTGCTGGCAAAAAATAGCAGATCGTGTAAATTTGTATAAGTGAAAAGATTCTGCATATTGTCTATAAAATAACTATGCCAAATGCAGAATTGTTAGCCATTAATCCAAATAGAGGGATGATTATTTCAAAAGGCAAACGCAACGTCCAACCTGCCTTATTCTATAATTTAGTTTAATTCACTTTGAATACACACAAAATGTATTGCATGTTTTCAACTGCTGGGATGTAGCAGCGGTGGTGTAGTGGATTACTATTAAGACTTGTACGCCAGCGACAGGGGTTCAATTCCTGCTGGTCCTGCTGGACTCTCCATAGCAAACCCCCCCACCCACCATTGTATCCTATGCAATTAACATATGCACCTATTGTATGTGACATTTTGCTTACCTTTAACACATTTTTGGTGAATTTTGTGAACTTTTAACAAATGTATATGAATCTACTGTTTAGTAATTTGCGTATCACCTGCAGTAGTTGGCTATCACTGCTGTACTAAGGGAATAGGTTGGTTTGACGATTGCCAGCACTTGCACTTTGTTCTATGAACATCCTCATTTTACCGATAGCGATGTATTGTGACACTTCCTACAACAAATGTACTTATTGTAAGTCGCTTTGGGTAAAAGCGTCTGCTAAATGCCCTAAATGTAAATGTAAATGTAATGTCTGTTAAGCAACTGTAGGTTCATGAACACAAAGGTCTTATTTCTACCACTGTTAACCAATACAGAACATACATATTTTTCCAAGATGTATTCCTAAATGTAAGACATCGCACGTACAGTTATACAGAAAATATCGCAGAATATTGCGTGTACATAGAACAAAATAAATAATTTAGGCTGGGCATAAGGCTATTGGGACAGGCAGGCAATTCAGGTCCATTGATTCACACTGCAACATTGTTCATACATCACAATATTATAATAGGCCTATAACAAAACAGGGAACATTAGACTATATCAGGACAGCCTGGCAAGGCTTGTCTGTGCATGAAGCCCATAATGTGTGTATATTATAGATGTAGGCCTATGTTACGCGAGCGCGTCTCGTGGAATTCTTCTGCGCAGACCTACAGGCGCAGTGTGGGGCTCAACCACTATGAAAAAGCCTCCTAAGAAAAAGCCTGCGGGGGCGTCCCCTAGACTAGAGTGTGAACCATGGACCTATAAAGGGTGTGATTAAATTAATCACACCCTTTATAGGTTCATGGTTCACACTCTAGTTAATCAGATTAACACATAGTTCTATAGCTCTCTTAGCAGTGTGTCCATTCTGGGCGACTCTATTTCCGCAAAATCCACGCAACTTAATGTCACTTAATTCTACACACCAAACCTTTCATTTTTTCTACAAAATCAAAGATACTTAATCCAATAATTAAAGGCCTAAAGCCTAATCTATCCTAGATGGTTTTGTCATTATTCAGACGTGGCTGACGATTGGACAGATGTAGGCTACACATATGCTGTTACACTCCCATGTATCGACAAGGAGTCGGCATATACTAATCGACCCGAGTGTGCCACGGCCTCGGAGGATCATGGATAAACATTTCATGTGAAGGGGTTCGTGTGGTAGCCTACCTAATCCCGTGGTCTCCAGGTCAAAGAAGACCACCGTTTTACCCTCAGACGTCTGGAGGGGGCGAGAGAGAGGGCATTGGTCGCAGGTGATTACAGCCGGGTGGAGTAGGACCATATTAATTAGACGTATTACACTGTCTAATAACAATACAATCTAAATGCGTATTCTAAATCATGGATAGAAATTATTTAGTAAAGTTAGGAAATCTTTAAAAGTCGGTAAACAATTTAAGTTCCCAACTCAGTAGGCCTGAAAACATGAAAACTTGACTTTTGCATTAGGCCTATAGGTCTATTTAACATTAACAACACTTGGAATAATAGGATCGGTGGATTGGTCTACATTACCGTGATGGACTTCATATCGAAAACAGGCAGGGATCCCGTGAAGCTGTGACAATATAACGGAGGGACGATCCTTTTTATAATTAAGGGATGGTTAGACTTTCATTTCTGTTAAACAGAAACCAATAGTTGATTTCTCGTAGTCTAGCGGATGCGGTCCTGCGTGTTGACGCACACATGACATTGGTCGGAGCAGGTAGACGTTTCTCCACTGTTCGTTTGCATAGGCAGGCAGGGTCATTGGTATTCATGAGCATGACGTAAGAGAATACCAATACATAGTTGTCTTTAACTTTTGGATCTACTTCGACTAAAACAGAATAAAAATGAGTTAATACACCAGGTTAAATAAGTAAGGGATAATGCCCGACGAGATGTCCATTATCAGAAATATCATAGATTATCCTGTTGCCAGAAAAGTAGTCAGGATCGTATTGGAACTGGTAATGCGTGACTCCTCGCTGTCTCCCTCTCCAAATCCGGACCCAGCTCAGTAGGCTACAGAGTTCCAAGAGGATAGCGCCCATTCCCTTCGAATACCATTCGCAATATCTTCTAACAACGCCAACACTGTCACTGTCTCTACTGCATCCTGTCTACCCCCC
>OMLJ01073480.1:2407-13834 GCA_900302595.1 Gadiculus argenteus | reverse complement strand
GTTTGTGAAGTCCTCAAAGTCCACAACCTGCTTGTTAGACCCAATACAATCTAGCCTTTTCAAATAACTACTGCCTGTTCTACTTCAATCCGTCCTTCTCATCGTTAACAAATCACTAGCCTCAGGCTGTGTGCCATCAGCTTTTAAGACGGCAATTATCAAACCATTGCTTAAAAAACCCAACTCGGATTCACAGGTTCTCAATAATTACAGACCAGTATCAAACCTCCCTTTTATGTCAAAAATACTTGAAAGAGCTGTTGCACACCAACTTACTACTCATTTATCGCAGAACAATTTATTTGAGAAATTTCAATCTGGCTTCCGATCCCGTCATTCCACTGAATCAGCCTTAACAAGAGTTGTGAATGACCTTTTAACTACGGCTGATGCTAATCAAGCATCTTTGCTTCTCCTTCTTGATCTTAGTGCACCATTTGATACTATTGATCACAGTATACTCCTAAAACGTTTAGAGTAGTATGTTGGAATCCAGGGGACAGTGCTTTCATGGTTTCAATCTTACCTATCAAACAGGACTCAAAGTGTAAATTACAGCAATACATTGTCTGGATATTCTTCTGTTAAGTTTGGTGTGCCCCAAGGGTCAGTGCTTGGCCCTATGCTCTTTTCCATCTACATGCTTCCTCTTAGTAATATATTCCGGAAATTTGATATTTGCTTCCACTGGTATGGGGATGATACCCATCTATACATTCCTGTAATCCAAAATGACAGCTCCTAAGTTTTCAAGTTGGAAGCTTGTCTTCTGGAAGTTTAAAACTGAATGTGTACAAATTCTCTCATGTTAAATGCTGACAAAACCGAGTTACTAGCTGTGAGACCGCCCATACATAGCCTATAAATCTGACTGAGGAAATGAGTGTTAATATTGATGGCTGTATCATTACTGATACTGATAGAGACTCTAATTCACTCATTTGTCACTTCAAGACTTGATTACTGTAATGCCCTTTTTTCTGGTCTTCCTAAATGTGTAACCAGAGGCCTTCAGCTGGCACAGACTGTAACCAGGATTCTGACAAAAACTAAAAATTGTGACAATATAACACCTGTATTGATTTCCCTACATTCCCTACCAATTTCATTGGGAAAACCGCTTTGATGTTTGCTTGGTTAACTGCATCATATGGAAACCTTAAGTTTGCTGAGATGCGGATGATCCCGTTTAAAACAGCCGGAATGGCGCGGCTCAGAGCTGCCTGACTCATTCCTGACCGGTCAGCCAATTCCTTATGTAATGATCCTGTTGGCAGAAAACCAAGCATAGTCAGGTCATCATCATGAGTCAAAAAATCATAATAGTCGTGGAAAACCCGATCTTCTAACCAGAGGGGAACCCTCAGGGCCTTCTACGCCTTCAGAGAAGGCCTTAAAAAATTCTGAGTATTAAATTATTGAATAATACAATATAATTTAAATCTAACTAATTTAATTTAACACAATACATTAAATACATTTTCTCTCATCTGTGTTCTAAAGTTAAGTTTACTGTCAAGTTCACATCAGCAATGAAAGGGTTACTGTCCTGAACCATGTTATCCAATCAGAATCGCCCGTCTCTATCGAAGCCCGGTTAGCTGGCTCATTCATTGGTTAGGCCTTCACGACTCTCGGACAAGGCCTAGCTATGTGTTTTAAGTTGGAGAGTGGTGGGATGACGAGAGCAGCGTTGTGGCTGGCTTGATAGCATCGCCTTTTTCAAGGCGGCCTTTCACAGAAAAACTTCAATTAATAAAAAACAGAAGACCAACTCCAGAACTGGAATTAAAAGAAAAGGTTAGGACAGTGGAAAGGCATTTCAAAACTGAAACTCAAATTTCGTACCAAAAAATATATTTTATTTTATTGTCACACTAATGATCATTTAAATGTGTTTAAGCTCACCATGTCCAGTATTCAGAATTCAAAAAATTTATTCACAAATATGTTATAAGCGGAGCCAGCCAGTCTTGTGCGCGTATGCAAATTAGCCATGTGCGCCAAAGACGTCAATGTTGATACTGCTGATCAGTCATAGGCTACTTAAAACCGCAGGCAAGCGAAGAATAAACCAGAGTTTATCACTCACACACTTTGGGTCTTTTCTAACTTAAGGTAAGGGGCTATTGTTTAAATCCTTGCAGTGACTGAATTGTGATAATGGAACTGTTGTGCATAAGATGAGTGTGTGCGACTGTGCGCAGGTCCTTTCTGATTTGGCATATTGCGGTTATGAAGGACTTGTAGTTGTTTAGGGTTAGGTTATGAAGGCCTGGTGGTTGGTTAGGGTTAGGTTATGAAGGACTGGTGGTTGGTTAGGGTTAGGTTATGTAACCTATAGTACTCGCGCCATCATATCAGCGCGCTATTATATCGGAGCATTATTAACCCCCCCCCTCGACAAATGTAATCGCGGCGGAAAGTGACAAGGGACGGCTCTCTTCACCCCCCCCCCCCCTCAACAAATTGAGGGGGGGGCAAAACTTATACATCTGGTTAAGGCAGCCCTGAAGGCCCAGCTGTAGTGCTCACGGTTTGCCACTGCTTCTAACAAAGCCAACACTGCCATTGTCAACCTAACGATTATGGCCAAATTTTGCGCATGCTTTTATATTGTAATTTATTTGGATGCATGCTGATGATAGGATGTTCCCATACGGGTGTCAATAATATGTACACTGTACATATTTCGAAATCGGCCGACTGGTTTATTGATTAATTTATTTGAAGTAACAACGGCTTGTGCTTACTCCATGCAACATCAAATAAATAATATTGCATTGTCAAGAATTTAGCAAGAAATGCGCGAAGGGAGATCTATTAGCCCAGATGTCATGTGTGGTCCTGAAAATATGTAACGTTTAATAAACAAGTAATCACTGAAAATAATATTGCTGGGGGTTCCAATTTCCTTTTACCGTAAATGCTCTAATGACTGGCCTGTATTCAATTAGCAGCCGGTATCTAACATTGGCCGGGTCTCACTGTCGGCGGAGTCAAATAAAGGCCGGTCTCTAATAGAGGTCGGGGCTATTATTAGAACCAACGTCTATAATGTCTAATTGAATGCAAAAATATACAGATGAGACTGTTTAGCTCATTAGAAAGCCACCAGAGCGCTTAAAATATCGCTGTAACGTTACAGATCAAAATGCAAGAGACCTGTATTCCTGAAGGAATATGGAATGCACAATATTATAAATCATTTTGTCATTTTAGAAATACAAAATAACAAAATTATGAGAAATATATTGGCCGGTTAGATTGATCAAAGTCAAAAGCTCCCGCAAACTTGCGATCTTCTGGGCAGGCCTCAACATTATGCTTGTGATAGTAACATGTCTGCTAACGAATCCAAGCCATATCTACTGTATAGCTACAAGCTATAGCTATCACCTCGCTCTTGACTCTCGCACTCGCTTGACTCTCAGTAGACACAAAAGGCCCTATCTTGCACCCAACACAATTGACTGTCTACAACGCATGTATCGTTGCTAGTTTGCACCCTGCGCAAACAGGTGCCACTACCCTTGCGCCTGGAGAGGCATAATGATAGTCTTTCCAGCGGCGAACAGAAGCTGCTTGCGGGGGTCTATGAGGAGTACAAGCATGTAATAACTCAAAAAAGGAACACCGTAACATTAATAAAAACAGGAAGGCCGCCTGGCAAAAAAAAATCGCTGATCTGTTTAATGCATAAGTAGTATAAGAGATTAAGCATAACATACTTTATTTGAATACAGTTATCTGTATTCTTAATTCTGGAAGATACTCTCACGGTAACCTGTGTGTCTTGCACCCAGTCGACCGGGGTTCAATCCCCACGTAATTATTTATTTAGATTACTGGAACTAGTATTTTTCATGCCATTTTCCATTTCTTTGAATATTCTAAATTGACCATATTTATCTAAACAGAAGTGGTCTTGGCTGCCTGCCGATAAACTCACCAGAATGGAATTTATGTGGCTGACGTTTTCCCATGCAACGGTGTCTTTAAAAGACTTCACTTCAATTGTTAGGCATACTTTCTCTGACATGAAGGCAATTACAAAAATAAGCTATTTCCAATAAATCTATGCCATGAACTGGGCTCGAACTAAGGACTCCCGCACCAAAGTCGCAGTGATAACCCACAGACCCACCTGCTGGTTAATGCTGATAGTAGAATACATTCATTTGTATAAAAGATTAGCTGAAGTCACGTTCGTGGAACGCAACTCGACCTGAAATAAACCCGGCTAAGCGAAATAAGCCCAGCTTTGCCTTTAGCCTGGTTGATGGAATACCCCCCGGGTCTATATGCCCTAGCGGATAGCGCAGTCGGTGTTGCTATTTTGGACGTGGCCAACTGCAACATAAGCTTACACACACGTAGGTGAGTGAGAGTGAGTGTTTAAAAGATGAATGAAGTACACACGCGTGCACGTGTGTGCGCACACTCATGTTTAAACACACGCAAACTAAACACATAACACATAATACAGTTCATGGCGATTAACGGGGGACACATGCATATTATGAACACAAGTCCATAACGATAATGTACACAATACTGCACAAACGATGTTTGTTAATGTATTGCTGCATATAATTAAATAGACACACAGATGCGTTCACATATCATATATGTGTTATGTTCTCTTTGCCGAAATGTACAACTCAGTGTTTCTGAAGTTGTAGAAGAAAACATTATTCCATGTGTGAATTAGGCCTATTATTTGGCCATAAACTGAGCCATTTGAAGTTTGAAATTCCAGTGGTGATGCTTTGAAGTTTGAAATTCCTAGCTCGTCGACGCTCCGTTGGTAAGCCTCTCGGACTTCCCTGTGGTGTTCGTGACGACTGGGAGTTAATGCATGGGCGGAGCCAAAAAAAAAGCCTCGGACTGAAAAAGTCCTGGTGGTATGCGGCTAATAGCAACATCGCCATTGAGCCGCCCACTACGAGCCAGCCCCACAACGAGCTTTCCACAAACGCACAGTTTTTAGAGGCGGGTCCAGGTGGAGGGTGGGGGCGGGTCCAGGTGGAGGCTGGGGGTGTGGCCCTGAGCAGCCTGTGGCTACCATGGCTAGTGTTTACAGTGGATGTATCGCAATGGCGAGGCGCACATAGTGTTTGGCCGTGTTTACTAGAACACTCTGTGTTCCGGCGGGAGTCCTGGAGCTCTATATGTAAGTAATATCATATTATACATCTATATACTGTATATTATCACGGCCAAGAGCTGTGTGCGCCTCCGGAAGATTTTATGAATCTCAAACGACTGCGTTGGGTTCTCAGATGTCTCTGGTTCTTCCACTTCCACATCAATCTGAAGTACAGACTGACCCTCGACATGGAGGAGAAATTGTTGCCCGCGATTGTCTCCCGCTGGAGCCCCGTGGCCTGGAGCCCGCCATGGAGGAGGCTGCTGAGGCTCTTTTCGTGCTCTTTCGTGTCGTGGTTCAGTCTGGACTTCAGGGAGTCAAAGCCAAAATTCCTTTCCACCAATTCCTTCTCAACCATGGCCGAGGTAACCCCACACCACTACGAGTCTTGTTGTGGAAATACCAGAGAAGTCAGAGAACCCGACGCATTATAGTCTTTTCACCAAATACAAGCTTTCTTCTTGCGTTATGGTGTAGCTGTAGCTGTATCCAAATGTGAAGTACAGCATTTGCGTACAACAGTGTGTATAACACACACACATGTGGCGCTTGCACAGTCGTAGCTCGTCTTAAAAACTGATAAAGTGACATTTTCATGCCATGAGAGCTTTAAGTTCTCTTTGCCGAAATGTATAACTCAGTGTTTCTGAAGTTGGAGAAGAAAACGCTATTCCATGTGTGAATTAGACCTATTATTTGGCCATAAACTGAGCCATTTGAAGTTTGAAATTCAAGTGGTGATGCATCTGTCTAAGCGGAGACTGCAAACGCCCTGTCAAAATATCAACTCATCAACTTCAAATGTGCTCATGGCTCTTGAAGGGGATGGGAGATGGAATTGGTTTATTGGTTTATTGCACGTTACGCCCAAAACACACCTACGGGTTTCAGACCAACCCATTTTAGATTTGCGCTGGGCACAAAAGTAATTTATCCACCGTCATAATAGCAACATCGCCATAGAGCCGCCCACAAAGCTACTTGCGCTTGGCGTGTCACACTTGTGTTTCAGACAGTTAAAATAGGGCCCCTAGTCAGTAAAACGCACCTTGAAGGGCGGGCTGGAGTCGCTGGGACGCGCAGAGAAGTCAAAGGAGATAATGAGGTCCACACCCCGCTGCGGCCGCAGGATGAGGGGGAAGGGGAGGTTGTAGGTCAGGCCGCTGTCCACCACGTGGATCTTTTTGCTCTTCACATCCAGAGGCTCATAGATGCGCACAAACTCATCAGGGTCTGGGAGAATATGTCAGGGTAAACATCTGTAACACTTAGTCCTGTAAAACACTTTAAAATGACCGAACATCTAAGATAAGATACGCCTTCTATCCATTGCATCTGTGGCCTACTGGTTAAGGAGCTGGGTTAGTAACAGGAGGGTGACCGGTTCAAATCCTGACCAAAAATATGGATGGGGGGGAAGTAGTTGTGCAGTACTCTCCCACATCCTCATACACCGATGAGGTGCCCTTGAGCAAGACACCTGAAACTCCCTGGGCGCTGTGCTGTGGCTGCCTACTGCTCTGGGTGTGTTCACCGGTTCCCGGATGGGTCAAAAGCAGAGAAAGAATTTCCCCCAAAAAGGGACGATAAAGGATAACTCAACTTCCTTAATCCTATGATGGAAATTTAAGAAACAAAATGATTGTGTTGAAATCATCCTACAACTAGTGTTTTTGATTCTAAATCCTGTTCTATTTAACCAACAGCAAACCTGGTTGGTTTCTTATTATATTCTGTCTATTTAAATAAAGATATAAAGTGTCCCATTCGTAAGTGCACTCAGTTTGTCACAGATGGTTTCATCACAGGGCTGGTCTTATGTTCACCAAGAATGTACGATAAGAAAGAAAAAGTCCAGATGAACTTGCTGACTCCAGCGATCAGGGCTCACCGGTGACAGCGTCCACCTCGTCCTCCGGGGAGGTGCCGTTGCAGAAGAACTCATTGAAGGGTGAGTAGGGGATGTTGGCGTTCAGGGCCAGGCCCAGCATGAAGTTATGAACCTGAGGGGGCAGGGAACACAGACAGACAGGATGCTGATTGGTCACCTTTAAAATGGTTAATGGGTAATATGGGTCCATCAAATGGAAGACGCTAAACAGCCCTACTACTTAAGTGTTTTACTTAGATAACATGTTGATTAGACTCGATCAGGTTCTGTATTACATTGGATCGACAAAAGTTATAATGATGTTATAGTAGACTACATTAAGTATAATTAGTTTAATTAACTTTACTTTACTTACTTTACTTACTTACTTTACAGTGGTTACCAACCTTTGACTTTAGTTGAACCACTAAATTGTCATCAAGGCCAAGGAAAACTGTTCCATTGTCGAAAAGATGGAATGCACAAAGTAACACTTTTTAAACTAGACATGTCTCCACATATTATATTATTATATAATTTATTATTATATATCACAGATTGAAAAACACTGATAGAGAACTAGAGAGTTTAGTTGAGTTTGGTTTAGTAAGATTCAAATATATATGTTGACAAACTATTAAGCCATCAGTCCAACATGAGTGGGGTTTTCTTCTTGTAAGCTACCAATCTAATTGGTTTAATTAATTAATTTAATGAATGAACGTCCCTTCATACTCTTCCGATATGGTCTGTGTCCTAGTATGATTGGTGTATGGCTATTTTTGGCTATTGTCCAATAATAGCTTTGCTCGAGTGTCTTTTGCGTGTTGTTTTTCACGGTTTATAAACTCTCACCCCACCTCACCTGTTGGACCAGATTCAGTGGAGGCTCCTCCCCTTTAACACCTGAAGAGCCTTTCAGGTGGGTGGAGCTGACTATTCACGGCCAATCAAATGTTCATTTTCATGAAATAACAGATGAGATCATCTGGAGTAAGATTGAGCACCTTCCCAGCTCTGCCTTCTCGTGTGTTGAATATGGCCGACTCGCTGAAGAGGGATGTGATCATCCGCTGTCCCCAGCTGGCCTGAGCGTGGCGGTGGAACTCCTCTTCGGCTTGCTGGTTCTCACTGCCACCTTCACAACAGATAGATATACACAACAGTATATATATACTGTGAAATATCGCTGAAGCATTACATTCTCCCAGATCCACTGGGGGGGCGTTTGTTCTAAAACACACCCAGTTGAAACAAAAAAAGGGTGATAAGATGTATATCCTTATCCTTATATCCCATATAATGTTGTGTGCATTCCTCAGTTTCACACATCCCCCCCTCTCTCATCACACCATTCAGCAGAGCCCTCCCTCTCTCCTGTCCTATTGGGCCGTCAGACTGAAGGCTGTGTCTGAGGAAGGTTGTGAAACTGTGTTCGTAAGTGCATAGTAAGAAATATCAGCAAACACTGCTTGTGTAAACCTTAGACCTTTCCTTTTTGCATAAAGGAAGTATTCAAAGGGAATGCCCAAAGTGTGTTTATGGGAACAACACAGCCAGACAGTGTTTGGATCAGTGATGTTAATGTGAACCAGTGTATCAACTATTTATAACACTATGAATATGTCCACTTTAAGGCATGTGTGGACTATGGAAGGAACGATGAGCCACTGGATCAGCCTTCTCCTGCCTTGTCGTTCTGCTCATGGGGCTCATGGGATAGGTTCCCCCTTTGTCAGTTTCACAACAAACTCTAGCAGTCCTCCACTGTTTCTGCTCCTTATCTCTTCCCCATCTGTATTATTTCAATACATACCCTGTATGCTCTTAAAAGCACATGACATCACACTGAAACTAAATTGATTATGTTACTTATTGCTATTAATACACAAAGACTGTTTACGTGTAAAGGAAATTGGTGAATCACAAATATTTACTGGTAAATTCAGTCTTGAAAATCTGCTTGTATCTTCCATCAACTTCCATGATGGAATAAACATTTATAATTTAACCTTTTCTATTGAACCAAATCTACACTGAGGACACTTTAAACTAAACGGACCCTTAACTCTACAGAGTGTTTTGAGGATGATATTTGCTGTTTCACATGTCTAAAGTAGTTCAGCTCACCTTTGTGTGGCTCGTCCTCGTTGTCCATGCTGTCCTCACCTACAATGTGCTGAGGCCTGATCTGTTCTGTGAGAACAAGTGTTCAATATTCACACTCCTCAGGGGCTTTCACAACATTTGTTTCATCATGCATGACTACATTCACATTGTTGGAATTTTATGATTTTCTCGTCCATTATATTAAAATAAATAACAACATTCTCTTTATTGAAAAGATTCACAAACATGACAACCAGACCATGCATGTAGTATTTTGTGATGTTGCATTGGAGCATCGTGCATGTGTGAATGTTTACATATCACAACAAAATGTCATCGTCTGACACCCAACACCTTACAAATGGTCTCTGGTGAGAAGCTGATATCTGATATCTCCTCTCTGAACGCTTCATTAGTCATCAGACAACAAAGGGTTTGACGTGATGCGGTGACACAAAAGTGGTCATGGAAAATGTAAAATGTAGTAAAAATGCGTCACGTGAGAGTGTCGCAAACACAAACATCTTTTCCAAAGAATATCCATTCATGAAAAAGGGTAATTTCCATCGCCATGGCATGCAAAAGGGGAATGCAAAGTGAGTGCAGTTATCTATGAGGACGACAGTGCAGCCCTGCTGGGAACACAAAGAGAAGCATGAGGAACTTTACCGAGCTCCTCCTCCATGGTGCTACCCTCTGAGGTGTCCTTCACCCCCAGCACGCGGTTGAACAGGATGGAGAAGGCACTGCCCCACACACCTACACACATGAGACATCCACCCACCCCCGTCATATTGGCGCATGTGGAAGCATATTGGCGCAATATGACCCTGTCATATTGGCGTCATATTGCTGTGGAAGAGGCAAGCTGGGATGGCCACAACCCCCAAACTCCATACGTGTGTGTGTGTGTGTGTGTGTGTGTGTGTGTGTGTGTGTGTGTGTGTGTGTGTGTGTGTGTGTGTGTGTGTGTGTGTGTGTGTGTGTGTGTGTGTGTGTGTGTGTGTGTTTCTTACCCATAAGAAAGTGCAGAGGGTTTTCTTTGTACTTCTTCACCACCGACCCCATGAAGAACTTGCTTCCAAACAGGTCAGGGGTCATGAAGGTCCCGTACTTCGCCATGCCAATTTCATAGGGGCTGAACTCCACCCAGTCTGTGGGTAAAGCCTCAAGGTGAGTCAAAATACCACAGAACTCACATAATAATCATCTGCATTTATAATGTTGACATATAATGTGGTGACGACTTCTAAATAGCAAGCCGTTTCCAGGTCTCACCAGCAGTTATTGTTTGTTTCTTTCATTCTATTTCTGTTACTTTGTAGTGCTCACTTTCCTAATCTCTGAGATCGTCACTCCGCCCACTCCGAGTGTCGGTGATCTCCTCCCTCTCCCCTCCTAGTGTCCCTCGTTACCTCTCCCCTCCTAGTGTCCCTCGTTACCTCTCCCCTCCTAGTGTCCCTCGTTACCTCTCCCCTCCTAGTGTCGGGGGTAGGGTTAGGGTTAGGGTTTGTCTAGTGTCTCAGCGTTATCTTCCCAGTGATTTACTGGATATCCTCGACTCACCTGCAAACATGAGCTCCGACACGTCAGGCTTGACGTGAAGACAGGTGAAGAGTGGCAGCGGGCACTGCGCCTCGCGTACCTTCTCCTGCATGTCTGTCAGCGTGGAGTCCATCCTCTGCAACACATCACAGGGTTATGTGTGTGTGGGCGGTGCGTACGTGTGTGTGTGCGTGTGTCAGTAGAGAGAGAAGGAGGGAGAGAGGGAAAGAGAGATACATCTTTCAGAACTATCACTGTGTATATAATATACAATAGATGTTGTTGCCAATGACAACATTCAGTCACCTGTTTCTCCAAAACGGTTTCCTGCTGAAGAATATGTATATATTTATTATATTATATATACATATACATTGTCTGTTAATTCTAGGTCATATTTTTGAGAAACATTGGGAGAACAGTGAGAGAACAGTGAGAGAACAGTGAGAGAACAGTAAGAGAACAGTGAGAGAACAGTGAGAGAACACTGAGAGAACAGTGAGAGAACAGTGAGAGAACGCTGAGAGAACAGTGAGAGAACAGTGAGAGAACAGTAAGAGAACAGTGAGGGAACAGTGAGAGAACAGTGACAGAATGAGAGAATGAGGAAGAGAGCGAGGGCAGATGCCAGAGGAAATGAAGACTTGTGCAGACGGACAGGAAACAGGAGATAACACGAGTATTTTAGAGGTTAGTCCGCAGGGAAGAGTTCCTCCAAAAGAAAACGGCTGTCAGTAAGAGAGAATGGAGG
>OMLJ01072755.1:2364-15786 GCA_900302595.1 Gadiculus argenteus | reverse complement strand
TCTAGTCGTTACACAGACTGCCAGATGAAAGCTTCTGGATTTGAACCCAAGTGTCTGCAGTCCTAGATGTCCAAGATGCCACCAGCTACTACTTAAAAGAAGTGCATATAGAACTCACCGTTAGTTCCATTGGATTGCATCATCTGCTCACTACCTTACTGGTAATGGTGTTTGCATTCCAAAATGTTGATTTTCCCTTATTTCTCCTTTTCCTCTGTTCTTTAATCACCACCAGAGTTCATCCCGCCAAGCGCCAGTCATCTCGCTGATGTTTTACGCAGCAGCAGATACGCAGGGCTCCCTGGAAGCTCACGTGGAAGAGAAGAAAGGTCTGGGATCCATCACCGGCTTCTCTGAGGAGCTCGGACACTTCAAGATCACCTTCCGCAAGCCCGTCACTGGGGAGCTGTCCAACGTCAAATACGCTTGGTACGTCAAGGCGTTCTGAAGGGTGGAAGAAAGATGATTGCAGTTATCGAAAATAAGATGCGACTCTAGAGTTACAATTTAGTAATCAAGCAGACGCTTTTTTTCTCAGTGATAAATACCAAGCATACATAAATTGTCAGAATTGTGTGCAGAGTAGCTATAGGAATCTGAAAATATTTTATTCTATTTTATTTTATTTTATTCTAGTTGTCATCTTATTTCACTTTTCACTTTACCACCTTTTGTATTGCAACTGTTGCACAGCAATTTCCCTCGGGATAAATAAATATTCTTGAATCTTGAATCTTGAAAAAACAATCTTGTATGTTGGTGGAAAATAGTGCTGTATTTATAGATTCATGATTCAATGCTTTGGCTGCAAGGACAGTTTTAGGGAAAACCAATAATTAATGTGCACTGATTTTCTCTTCTTTTCAGCTACAACAACCTTCAGACTGTTACTCCAGGCTTGGAGCGGCTGACCGACATTGTAAAGAACAGCCTCTCTCGGCGGTTTGTCTACAGCCCTCCCTCTGGTGAAAAGAGGCATTACATTGCGGTTGACGCGTACAAGCCTCCACACCAGCAACACCAGCAGAAACCCGACGACCCCAGGAAGGAAAGCGACTTCCTGGTCCACCAGGTAACCGTAGAGACCCCGTTCCAGATCGAGGTTCTGTTTGAGTCGGCCAGCTTCCACAGCAGACCCAACCAGCTGGTTGGGGTCACCATGACGGAGGAGCTGGAGAGGAGGAAAGCCAATTTTGACGCCAGGTTCGAGAGGACATTTGGCCTGGAACAAAAGGGCTTCAGTCAGGCTCAGGTCAGGTTCAGCAAGGCAGCCCTCAGCAACATGCTGGGCGGGATGGGCTACTTCTATGGCCAGTCGGTGGTGCAGTCGGCCTACAACGAATACCCACTCTTGTATCCCGAGGGCGCGCTGTTCACCGCCGTTCCCTCACGCTCTTTCTTCCCTCGGGGGTTCCTCTGGGACGAGGGCTTCCACCAGCTGCTGCTCAGCCAATGGGACCCTCAGGTGACGCGGGAGGCGACCGCCCATTGGCTGGACCTCATCAACGTGGAGGGTTGGATCCCTCGCGAGCAGATCCTGGGCGACGAGGCGCGCAGCAAGGTCCCGGGTGAGTTTGTGGTGCAGCGCAACGAGAACGCCAACCCGCCCACCCTCTTCCTGGCGTTGCAGGAGCTCATCGAGCAGCATTCTTCCAACCCTGACGCTCCAACGTCGCTGCCCACATTGGCGTTCCTACAGCGGCTCTTCCCAAGACTGAAGACCTGGTTCGAATGGTACAACACCACACAGACCGGACCGGTGCCCAATTCCTACCGCTGGCGGGGCCGGGACAAGGACACCAACCTCTTCTTGAACCCGAAGACCCTGACCTCCGGCCTGGACGACTACCCGAGGGCCTCCCACCCGTCCGGGGAAGAGCGGCATGTGGACTTGCACTGCTGGATGGCCCTGGCCTCAGGCATCATGGCTAGCATCGCGAGGCTCCTCGGGGAGCCCCACGCCGACTATGAACAGACGCACCGGGTGCTCAGTGACAACGGCCTGCTGAACGAGCTCCACTGGTCGGACCAACTGGGGGCGTTCAGCGACTATGGGAACCACACGCAGGCTGTGTCCTTGCAGCAGGAGAAGGTGTACGTGCCGCCCGGACAGCCACGGCACCACTACGCCGCTGCCCGCCTCGTGCGTTCAGTCCGGCGTGCGCCCAAGCTGCAGTACGTGAACGCCCTGGGCTACGTCAGCCTCTTCCCGTTCCTGCTGCACATCCTGCACGCCGACTCTCCCAAGCTGGAACACATACTCCGAGACATGAGGGACCCGGACAAGCTGTGGACGCCCTACGGCCTCCGATCGCTCTCCAAGACTGACCCCATGTACATGAAGCGAAACACGGAGCACGACGCCCCCTACTGGAGGGGACCCATCTGGATCAACATTAATTATTTGGCTGTCAGAGCCCTGAACCACTACAGCAGTGTGGACGGGCCCTATCGGGAGCAGGCAGAAGCCCTTTATAAAGAACTCAGGACTAACATCGTCAACAACGTTTACAGGCAGTACGTTGAGACGGGGTATATATGGGAGCAGTACAATGACAACACTGGCCGAGGCCAAGGAAGCCATCCATTCACTGGCTGGTCAGCCTTGACCGTCTTGATGATGGCAGAACAGTACTAATGCTTTAGACTCTTTCTCAAGGTCTTTAAGAAATTGGCCCTCATCCGTCGCTAATGTGATGCTCAAGCAGGCATTATGTTCAAATGTTTTATACCAAAATATCTATTTCCAGAATAGGTGTTAATGTGTTAAGGTGGTTTGAAAAAAACCCCAAACCTGTTACTTTATCACATTTTGTTCGTAGTCATGCCGCATGTTTGCTATGTGTGGAGCCATTGGACAGATAAATGCCATGCCGTGTGTTCCTCATCAGCTTCAGGAATGTGTACCACTGGCTTTCCATAAAAATACATCGAAAGGAATCCTGTATTTAGATATGGATGGAGGATGAATTTGAGTGTCAACTGACATTTGGAAATTGCATTTTTTTTGTATGCGTTTCCTAATCAACTGGAAACTACTTAAAACGATGAGTGCCTGAGCAACTAAGATAACAGGTGTTTTTGATAAAGCTGATGAACGAGGGCCATTGTCTTCAATAGTGCCAATAATTATTTTTGTCACGATTCTCCAGTTGTATTAATGTTTTAATGATTCAAAGGGTGGAACTTGTCTGTGATGATCTCATCAGCATTTCTTCTGGAATGGTTGGGGTTAAAATAAAAAAATCCTGACTTGAAATATGTTTTATTGAGAAACAATAAATCATATCTTCAAATGTTGCTGTTGGATGTTTGTGTTGGATATAGAGGACATATAATTGTTATTGTATTGGTCATTCAATATTGAGTGCTTCATTAATTAGTTATATACGGAATATTCCGTAGATACTGACTGATTAATATATCTGCATTGCACTTGAAATTGTTCTCTAACAAGCCATTTCTAAGTACTAGACATGAACCTACCGGTATACCTAGTTTATGTTTTACATCATCATACATCATTTACTCAGAATACGCCGCAAAAAAAGAGCACTCTGTTCCATGAAATGCTATTAACGAAACATTGATTTCACTTTCTGAAAGAACGTCAGTTATTGGATGCGAGATAGTATGTGCGTACAGTAGCATGACTCAGAAATAATATCGATATGCTAGTGGAAACCATGTATGACGTGTTTTACCTTTACCTCTGTTTCACGGTCTATACGAGGGCGACAATCTGACATCGATAGCCACCAGCTAGAGCTTACATTATTTGGTTTGACTCAAAACATTTTGAGGCGAGATCATGGTTTGGAACTGCATTACTTGAGCAAAGGCGAGTTAGTGACTGCAAGTTCTTTTCACTCGTTGACAACCCTGTTCGGTACACAGGGGCGTACAGTGGACTTGGTCTTATTAATACTTTGACACAAAATAAACAACCCTGGCCATAAAAAGCACCGCTGCTTTTTCCTTGAGCTGTGTTCATGACCCCCGGGTTCCAACCTCTTCTATGAATCCTTTTGAATGCTTGGCTGTGGCTGAAAGCCTCGAAGCGGGTGCAGTGTTGGCTTGCAGAACTCAACATAGCGTTATTTCATCAACCCTCCATAGTACTGAATTTAATACAGCAGCTTCCACTCCCCAGGCTGCCCGTTTCCCTTTATATAACACCAGAAGCTTTGGTCAACGTGGTCATTGTGTTAGCATCTACAGGCCATACCATGGCAGAGTGATTGGGGCACATTTGAAGACAACCATTAGGCTAGATCTGCAGTTCTCTATTGTACATTTACTGAAACGCTGTTTAGCAGTCGATGTGTCAATCCATGCGCGCAATCACTGCCTTGGGGCTCACATTCGTGGGAGATGTGCTAGCTCAGCCTTTGACCCATTGACCTGCAAACGCAAAACAAATCCTGAAGGGATTTGGACGACGATGAGCCATATTCTCTCCGCCTTTCTACTATCTCTCTCTGAGGTGATGGCTTTTATTTGTACATCTCCTGAACGCGCACACTGTGCGCAATCTACCCTTGTTCCCACTCCCCCCAACACAGCACAATACCGCGGGACGATGATAGCATCACGGCTAACTGAAGTCCTACCTGCATAATAAACAGATGAATCACCGACCGAGATTTGCCTAGTAGCCGCCTCACAAACTTAGAACAGGGTTCCAATCTATTCAATAATTGCGTTTTGTACCACACTATTAGTTCATACAAATCAATCATAAAATGACCAGTGGTATGAAGAGTGGTATTTATTTTTTGTACTTTTTTCTTTTATATATATATATATTAAAACTTCCAACAGCTGACAATTTTGGCTCTCTTGTGTGGCGCGCGCCCTGCCATGTAATTACGGGGAATGTATGCTAGAGGGAGCTAATTAATAAGCCTTTTGAGAGTTTAGAAGAGTCCCTTTGAACACAGCTCCGCCATCCCTCCACTAATAGAGAACTGCTTAGAATTAAAGTAGTATGAGTAGATAATTATGCTAATGGTTCCATTTAGTTGAAAGGTTTGATGACACATTTATAGAAAATCAGTTTGTTAATTGATCCTACCTTTTTACTCGGTTTTTTCATCACAGGCTCTCCATGCAGACTGCATGTGGGATTGCATATTATGCTGCTTATCCATATCTCATGATGAGAGAAGTGTCCCTTGCTTATGGTCTCTTTAGCACATATCTCACTTACATTATTGGACTCATTCGTCTCATAATGGCACAGAACTCTTATTTTGTGGTTATTATGTATAAATGATATATGCTCTCTGTAGGCCTGCTTACAACTTACAACAACAGTCCTCCTATAGTTCCTCCTGCAAAAGACCTTCACCCTCCCTCCCAAAGCTTGCTATTAAACACCCAACTCGCCTGAACCAACATAAGCTATGATATGTTATGTAAGCGCCACTATAAATAGGTTCACCCGGGATCTTTTGTCTTTACCTGATTCGCTCTTAGCCCAACAGTTTTTATTTCTGGAGAGAGAGTCGTGGTGGAAGCCAGCGCGATGTGGAGCCGTTTCCATAGTTACTTTTGTTAGCTGCGAGCTCTCACCATTCTTCATCTGGTTCCCTCTACATGTCTGCTGCGCTTTGCCGTTGGTTGCAATCTGTTTGTATTTGGTCTGCCCGTGATGAGTGTGCATCGGAGCAGTAATGATCACTAATTACACTAATTTCTTTGTACGTCGTTATAAATACGAATTGTTGGGGATGGTGTTTTTTTTTGCAGGAATAAGAGGAGGGATTCGCTTTAAAGTTCATCTCCAAATACAATTCACTCGAGTTAAATTGTATAGACGATTGCTCAGACTAAATAGCTATTTCTAGTGAGAAGTGCGAGCAATTAGTCGACAATAAGGGCTTTTTTCTGGAGGAGACTGTTATGCCTCTGTATCTAGTAATTGCTCTTGTCTTGCATCATGGCGAAGTTGATTAGTAGAAATTAATACAAGCATCGTACCTTTTTTTTATACCTATAAATAATAATTCCCCAACCTAGCATAATCATCCATGACACATTCTAATCACCCAAGCAAGCATGAGAAATGATCTATATCATGGGGCTAAAACGTAATGCGATGCAAACTAATTCCCTCCATGCTAAACTCTTGGTAACGGCCATAACGTTTCATTGGCATATTGAATGCACCACCCAACAGTCACCAATAGACAGGGGCAGGTAGGCCAATAGCTGCAGCAGGCCCCATGCGCTGCTATTCTAAAGAGTGTGCACGGATACAGCAGAAGAGAAGGGTTAGGTTTAGAGCAACGTTAGCATAGTGTGTGGGTGAGTCTGGGGGCATGCTTGAAGAATCACTAGAGCCTATAGCGGAAAATAAATAAATAAATAAAAATAAAAGTAGAGGACGAGGAGAGCTGAGCATGATGCTAACCTATCCCTAGCCAGCTGGGGACTGAAGTGGGCGAATGGGGAAGTATTTTTGGAACGCATGGGAAACCTGCCACTGCACAGGGGCCTAATGTTGGGCTTCCCTAGCCCACTCCCACACTCGGATGGAGGGAGAGATAGAATGAGAGAGCGGCGGAGAGCGAGAGGGAGAGCTGTTTCTTCAAAAGAAAAACAACCACGCTTCCCCTCCTCTTTTTTTCTCCCCTGCCCTTTTCTTTTTCTTAGAAACACTCCATTTTCAAATGATGCTATGTCGCTATGCACAGGCCAACATGAGAGTGATAGAGAGTGGGATAGAGAGAGAGGGAGAGCGAGAGAGAGAAAAGGAGAGAAGAGAGGGGGAGATACAGAGAGCGAGAGGAACAGCGAGAGAAAGAAATCGAGATATTTAGATGGAAAAAAAATAATTTGGCAGCGAAGGGGAGTGTTTTATTTTATTTTATTTATAGCGAGTCGTGTTTCCGGGAGAGGTTTCTGTGCTTTTCGCAGTACCCAATCCATTTTTTGCGGTATCTTAGCAGCTCCTTTGTGTCTAGGTTTGGGACTGGATACCTTCTTTTATATCTTGCGCCCCGGGGGAAGGATTTCAGTGTGGGACACATGTCAGAATGTGATTTGGAGGAGGAAGGGAGCCTTTTTTTTAAGCTCATACCTTGGCTTTAGTGACATGCCTGTGCATCGTGGTGTATTAAATTCAGAAAGTTTAGTTGTCTGTCGCAGCCAGAGTGTCTTTTTAGGAATCTGAGATTCAGTTGCAAACGACTGCTATGGTATATGACCAGTTAAACCCCAGTGTTTTTTCGCATCCTGTATTTTTTTCAATACCCTAATGCTCAAGATTCAAACAAAGCTGACAATATCCTGGAGAATCCCAAATAACCTTAACAATCTATAACCCCAGAGGTATCGAGCAAACTACTACTACACGCAACACTATTCTGCAATAATGGATATCGGAACCACTGTTGATATACTGCCGTGTTTAAGTGGCCTGAATTTTTAATATATGAATATTCTTAAATATATGAATACATCTTAATAGGTAACAAAGCAGTTCATCAAAGGATCCAAAGTTAGGTATGACATTGTGCACCATCGCCGAATTCCTCTAAAGCCTGCTACTATTATTAATATAACTATTATCCTAGCCAATGCTACTCTGGCTTGATGTGACCAAGTAATTTCAAATGCAGACAGAATTGGTCTGAAAACTAACATTGCCTTCAGTGCTACTTTGCTTGTGCACGCAGTGTGCTACAATAGACTGCAGCCCACACAATGCATACACACAAAGCAAAGAATGTATGAGTCAAAGCTTTATAATTAACATTAATGATCAAACAATTTACATAAATCCCAACCAAGATTATGCCAACCGACCACACACTACATTTAAAGAATTACTTCATGTGTTGCAATGCAGCCATATAAAAAAAAAAATCACACCAGCGCTAACAGAATCCTTGTAGCAGCATTGTCACGGCAACGATTGAAGGTAACCATCACAAAGGCAATTTCTCTGTTGTACTTGCGAGAGAGGAAGAGTTACAATTATTCTCATAGATATACACAGCATTACACACACACTCAACAGGGATGCAGGAAACTCTGGTGGTGAAGTGGTTCTGAGGTATTTTTCTACCTCAATGTCGACACAGGCTACCTGTAGGCATCCTTGAGCAAGAGGCTCCCTACCTGCTCCTATGATATGACCTAAAATGTTCACAGCTTTAGATGCAAGCGTTAAATGATCAGGTTTGATGACAGGGTTATTGAGCCTTCTTATAATAATTCGACAGCCACGGATAATAAAGAGAATTATAAATAAATACAATAAAATAAATGTAATTATTAAATTAAAAAGTCTACCTGGCCTTTAAAGAAGGAATCAAAATAGGCTGTTTTCTTTGGTTTGGTTGTATTTGGTCATTTGGCCTGAAAATTCAACCTGGGCATTGGCATACTATGTGGTACATTAAAACCTACAGATCACAGAATATGCCTGACCATCAATTACCAAAATGGAGAAGACATCTTGACAAAGACAGAGAGGGCTGACAATTATGTATAAACCCTACTCTTCCAAATACCAGGAGATCTAAATGTTTGGCATTTTGAAAGTCTTAATATATGCAGTGGCTGGCGTCTAGACACATAATAAGGTATATTGTATCGACCTCTCTTTTATAGAAGAATCCTCTTAGCTCAACCAATGAAGAAGTCTGTCACTGCATTTTCAGTATGGAATCATTAATTTATTTTAGTTTGGTCCTAACAGTAGTTAATTAAAGAATGCGTATGAAAGCCACTGGAGGCATGAGGATTTGCAACACAGTGTTTAGGTCCCTGAGCTGCATTCTGGGTTCTTCATGTGCTTTTTTCTGAAAGGATCTGTCGAGTGAAAGCTCATCTTACTCCAGCACCACATGCTGTCGGTGTGGTTATAGAGTCCATTCTGTCTGTGAATTCTGTAGTGGATAACCTTTGCAGAGCATTGAGACAAGTTGCTGTTGCATGACACTCTTTCTCACGCTATTCACTTCATACCAACCCGAACGACAAAGAAAGGCAAAAAAAATAACAACGTTTTTTTACTCGCAGCACTTAAATACGTCTAAGGTTGTCATTTAAGTTTTACAGGTAAAGCCTTACCCCTGCACTATAATGTCAGTAAGTGCTAACATTACGTAAATCCGTTACTTAGCGCACTACCGTGGCATTTTGTGGAGGAGAGAGGTCGTCCGGCAGGCGGCAGTTAACATAACTTAGTCTCGTGAGCTGACCTCCCTCTCCGAGTGATCGGATTGGTTTTAATAGTGTCTGTGTTCTCTGGGGCTCGTCGCCACCACCAAACATCTAACAGCCGTGGAATTAAGCGGCACGTCGGAGGTGAAAACAATTTGTGCTGCAAAATGTCAGATCCTTAATGAAAGGGCTTGGGGGCTTTTATCATACACTTACTGAAGAAGATGCCATGGTTGCTTGATGCTGCTGCTCCTTCAGACGCTCACACAATGTCAACGTTCAACGCGTCCCCGGGTCCTTCACGCACGTTATGAGAGCTTGCAGTGTATAGGCTTAAATGGTAGGCTATCTCAATGTATATTCATGGGCAGGGTAGGCTATCTTGTTGTTCTTCTTATGGTTTTGTTTTTTAATTGTTTCAAGGGGGAATGGGTGAAAAGTATATGTTGATTAATTTAATGCTAATATTGTTTACAGTAGGCTATATATAGTTTATTCTGTTTGATTACGTTGTTTGTTTGTTTTTCAAAGCACCATACTCAATATTCTGTCATTTCTATACACACACAATACACTACTGATTCACTGGTTCATACCTTCGGGTTAATTATGGAAAAATAACCACAAAAGTGCCCAAAACAAATGAAAGAGCCAAATAGAAGGGTCAAGCCTATCCGGTAAGAGAATTGTCAGGCCAAACATAAATGCCCATAAGCTATGTCAATATGACATTTGGCAGAAGTGATTAGAAGAACCTACTCTAGGCCCACTAGACAGATGAAAAAGTCTCGTGATGTATGCTACAACAGTTATCTCCCCTACGTCTCCTCTACTCCACAAGCAGCAGCGAGATGTGTCGCTGTCCATGGTGCTTAAAGAAGGGTGGACGGCAGTTCTCATATAAAGCCATATCGACGTTTGTCAGAGAAAGTTTCAACTACAAAACGTAGCCTGAACTGAAATTGCTTTGAAATGTCATGTGAACAGCTGGGTTCGACCACTGAACACACCAGGGGAGTTATCGACTCGCTCTCGTTCCCCAAAGGCCAAGGGCTCGTTTGGACCTGAGTTCTGCACAGATCGCTCTCCCGTCCGGGGTTACACTATTATACACAGGGTTTGTTACTATGCTGGAACGCAGAAGCCTACACCGTTTAACCTCGACGTGCCGAATAAGTTTACAAATTGGGTATTGTAATTGTTGGAGCAATATTGCACGATTCAAAACGATGTCACACATGAACAGATTAAAGGCGATCCAGGCTACGCAGTTAGCGCATGCAATTATTGCATCCGTTGTCAAATGAGGCTATCGAGAGCGATAAATCCCACTTTGCGTCTTCACTGAACGCAGCCTATTAAGGCTGACTCAAATGATGTGTCGACATGCACCGAAAAGCCCACTATTTAACCCTTCTGTTTCAAAATGCTTGCAACATTTTGACACACTTATTTTTTCGTCTGGTAGGATACTATTTGACGTGCAAGGTGTATGTTTTTAAATCTATGATCACCTGCTTCATTGAACTGATTTATTAGATATCAAATACTTTGCCGTTCCTTTCTTCTCGCGCCACGTCACACACATCTCTCCTTTTTGGGGGATGCCCGTCACATCCTCTGTCCATGTATGGGCATGAAGTTTACACGCAGCGGGGAATCCTCTGACTGGAGGTGATGAATGGGGAGGAGGGCTGAGGGAGCTGCCCGAGTGTATAAAAGCACACAGAGAGGGAAAGTCGCTGATATGAAAAGCACAGCGGCAGATAGCGAGGAGCTGTAAAAACCTATACGCAGACGAAGGGGATTAGTTTTTTTTAAAACGGTTTTACACATTTTGTCATAACACCGCTTTGGATATTCCCGGAACCACATAAGGTTTAAAAGGACAATTGTTTTTGCCATATTTTTTTATTGTTTGTTGTTGTGCCTACACACACACACACACACACACACACACACACACACACACACACCCGAAGAGAAAGACTTCTGTAAATCACACCACTATGTTGAACAATATGGATTTGAATTCTAAAGATTCCTTCTACACGCAGTTTGAGAAATGCAACAGTTCTTCCATAAGCGCGGAGAAAGACGCGCGGAAAGACAGCCAGAAGGTGTTCGGCGAGGCAGAGAGAGGGACACCTGCCCACTTTCGCCATGGTGAGTCCAGTCCGCATTACTGCAAAACCCCCACGCAAGACCTGGAGAAGCATGCGATAAATCTAATGTAACAGTAGATGAAAGCGAAATGCACAATTACGCACCGCCTTACATGCGTGTGCCATGACACCAAGTGTTGCATTGATTATATAACTGGATTAGTTAACCCGACATATCTCGATGTATTTGCACGTTTGCAACTTGAAACGTTTCATCTTCTCATCCTCCTCCTCATCATAATAAAGTTTGGTTCTTTCCCCTTTGCTTCATTAGAGGGAGTCCCCGTCACCCTCAAAACCGAACCCTCCAACTCGGAATTTGCGTTCAACCCCTGCGAGGGCCCCAAAGACACCTACAGCAGCCCGTCCTCCCTCACATATTCCGGCAGCTTCTACGTGGAGGGCTGCCACACGGCGCCGTGCAACACGGAGACCCTGCTCAACATGATCACGGAGATCGTGGGCATATCCACGTTACCCATGTCCGAGGTGCAACAGGGAGACGGGGGGCGGGGAGGGGGCACCTACCCGTCCCCCTCGCCGATGGACACCAACCAGGGCAATTTCGAGGAATCCGGACTCAAGAGACAGACCTACAACTGTAACAGCGCTCCGACGCCCCCTCTGTACCCCGCGGACCAAACGTGCCCCCCGCCGCCGCCGCCTCCGCCGCCACCACCACCCCCCGTGTATACGGCCGGCGAACAGCCCGCCGGCCAGAGCCAAGCTTCGGCCTCCTCCCAGCTCGGCTTCGGTGCCTCCGAGGTCCCGAACCTGAAGGACGCGCTGGAGCCCAAGTCCGAGGCCGCGTCATTCCCCGTGGTGGTGAAGAACGAGTTCGAGAGCAGCTGCTACGAGTGGGGTTCATTCAAGCAGGACTACTTAGAAACGAGCTTCCAGACCGAGATCTTCCCGATGTCCAGCGATTTCCCGCCTGAACAGCACATGGATGTAAAGGAACTCCTGGACACACTTCCGCCCATTTACCCTAACCCGGAGATGGAGTTTAAAGTCGAAGGGGGGGGCACCATCAAGCAGGAGCCTTGCTTCTCCGACACATGCTCACACAGCTACCCCAATTCTTTGTACACATACACAGGCCCCAGCATGGGCCCCTCCTCCTCGAACCTGAAGCCACCCCCCTTTCCGGGTGACCTGCAGTCACCTTTGAACCAGTGCGACACTTTGTACGCCTCGCCTGCCTTGCCGAGCACCATAGACTCCATCCTCTACTCTTCTCTGTTGCCCGACTCCTTTGCACAGAGTTACACCCGTCCGACCAAGCCCCCGCGGGCCCGGAAGAGCCCCGCCGCCGGCGCCTCCAACGGCCCGGCCAAGGAGAAGCCCTTCACCTGCCCCATGGAGAACTGCGACCGGCGCTTCTCCCGCTCCGACGAGCTCAACCGACACATCCGCATCCACACGGGCCACAAGCCCTTCCAGTGCCGCATCTGTTTGCGCAGCTTCAGCCGCAGCGACCACCTGACCACCCACACCAGGACTCACACGGGCGAGAAGCCCTTCTCGTGCGACGTCTGCGGCAAGCGCTTCGCACGCAGCGACGAGCGGAAGCGGCACGGGCGCGTGCACCTGAAGCAGAAGGAGAAGATGGAGCTGAAGCCGCCCGTAACCAGCAGCACGTGGCCTTTCACCCTCCCCGAGGGGATCTGAACGCAACGCCACAGCGTTGTTGACAAGATAAAACACTGGGTCTGACACACACACACACACGCACGCACGCACGCACGCAGGCACACACACGCACACACACACACACACACACACAAGGTTGATATCATTCCGTCTTGGATGATAGGCCGGCGGCTTTACTGCAGGTTGATGTGCAAGTGATGGAGATGTGACTTCCACTTGTTCAGTCCAGTTGCCATGGCTGACAAGTTAGACCGGAAAAAACAGAGGTTGGAGTGGACGAGGTGAGGTGGGGGGGGGTGGGGGTTGCTGTTTCAGTCCCATAGACTGCTGTTGACGTTTTGGACTCATTAAGCATTGATTGTGAAAAGCCCAACAGTGACTTGTTGGGCCGGCGCTACTCGATTGCATGGCCACTGTTCAGCCC
>OMLJ01071129.1:2655-14100 GCA_900302595.1 Gadiculus argenteus | reverse complement strand
GGACACCGTATTCACCCCCACCACTTTTCGTGATGAGTAATATTGCCCCCAGCACTTTTTGAAAAAAAAAAAATATAGGCCTATAGGCCTATATATATATTTTTTTTAATCTTGAGTCCAATTAACAGGTGCAATACGGACATCTAGTGGTGGGTCTGCAAACTGCAAACGGGAAGACAAATTACAAGAGACAGCACTCGCTTTTTATCAATTGTCATGAAAAAAAACATAAGGGGTAACACTTGTTTTTTATCGGTCACAATTAAAAAAACATAAGGGGTAAAACTGTCGTTTTTTATCAGTCATGAAGAAAACAAGGGGTAACACTGTCGTTTTTTATCAGTCGCAATTTAAAAAAACATGGGGTAACACTGTCGTTTTTTATCAGTCGCTATTAAAAAAAAACATAAGGGGTAACACTGTCGTTTTTTATCGGTCGTCATGAAAAAAACATAGGGGTAACACTGTCGTTTTTTATCAGTCGCTATTAAAAAAAAACATAAGGGGTAACACTGTCGTTTTTTATCGGTCGTCATGAAAAAAACATAAGGGCTAACACTCGTTTTTTATCGATCGCTATTAAAAGAAAACATAAGGGGTAACACTGTCGTTTATTATCGGTCATCGTGAAAAAAACAAGGGGTAACACTAGTTTTTTATCGATCGCTATAAAAAAACATAGGGGGTAACACTCATTTTTATCTATCGTCATGAAAAAAACATAAGAGGTAACACTGTGGTTTTTTATCAGTCGCTATAAAAAAGAAAAAGGGGTAGCGCTGTCGTTTTTTATCAGTCGCTATTAAAAAAAACGTAAGGGGTAACACTGTCATTTTGTATCGGTCGTCATGAAAAAAAAAAGGGATAACACTTGTTTTTTATCAGTCGCTATTAAAGAAAACATAACGGGTAACACTGTCATTTTTTATCAGTCGCTATTAAAAAAAACATAAGGGGTAACACTATTGTTTTTTATCGGTCGTCATGAAAAAAAACATAAGGGGTAACACTGTCGTTTTTTATCAGTCGCAATTTAAAAAAACATGGGGTAACACTGTCGTTTTTTATCGGTCGCTATTAAAAAAAAACATAAGGGGTAACACTGTTGTTTTTTATCGGTCGTCATGAAAAAAACATAAGGGCTAACACTGTCGTTTTTTATCAGTCGCTATTTAAAAAAAACATGAGGGGTAATACTGTCGTTTTTTATCGGTCGTCATGAAAAAAACATAAGGGCTAACACTGTCGTTTTTTATCAGTCGCTATTAAAAGAAAACATAAGGGGTAACACTGTCGTTTATTATCGGTCATCGTGAAAAAAACTAGGGGTAACACTAGTTTTTTATCGATTGCTATAAAAAAACATAGGGGGTAACACTCATTTTTATCTATCGTCATGAAAAAAACAGGAGGTAACACTGTCGTTTTTTATCAGTCGCTATAAAAAAGAAAAAGGGGTAGCGCTGTCGTTTTTTATCAGTCGCTATTAAAAAAAACATAAGGGGTAACACTGTCATTTTGTATCGGTCGTCATGAAAAAAAAAAAGGGATAACACTTGTTTTTTATCAGTCGCTATTAAAGAAAATATAACGGGTAACACTGTCATTTTTTATCGGTCAGAATGAGAAAAAAAAATGTTCTGTGAATTGAGGGTCAAATCTATCCTCAATGCATTAAGATTATGGGAGTAGCTGGTTCAAGTCTCATCAGTGTGGAATTCTTAAAAAAATATAAGGAGGGGCGATGGGCCACAGGCCGGAGTGAAGCTACGATATGAAGCTACGATAGGGCTACACTTATTCTCATGGAAGTAATTAGTGAAAATGTTCAAGCAGAACAGACGGTATCTTAGGAGGCTAAACGTAACGGCAGGAACACAGCTCTGAGTATTTCCATGTCTCGTCCATAAATATATTTCTCTATTTATTATAGAAGAGAATAAACAATTGACTTGTTTTAAAGTTGAGCAGGTTCATAATGAACCCGGCTCAAGTCCTGAGTGACCTTTGATACACGTGTTGATATCTGCGGAAATTCGCCAAATCTGTCTCCCATCCTGGGAGCAAAATTCGGAATATCAAAAATCAGATTGGAAACCTCAAATCATTGTTGAGTGTGTTGTGTGTGTGCTCATACGTGCACATTATTTCCTTTGTTCTTGTGTGTGTGTGTGTGTGTGTGTGTGTGTGTGTGTGTGTGACCCCCCCCTCAACGAATTGTGTGTGTGTGTGTGTGTTCTCCGACTCCGACTACTAACCGTGCAAATAACACACACTAAATACGCCACCTAGTGTCTGATGTGAATTTCCCTGAAGACACAGTAATTGAGATCAAGGTAAACCGCAGCAGCAGGTTAAACCACAGGTACACATGACCTAGCGACAGAGCAATTGCCCCTACGAGTTTACTCAATAAAAACAATTATTTTTAACATTGATAAATGTTATTTAACTGGAATACATATATAGAAGAATATAGATAAACACAGCTTTTAAGACCACACATTTAAAAATGAAGACGTTTAGTAAACATAAATGGAAACCGCAAATCGTGTTCACAGAAAGGCATCTTTGTCGCCATCGTGTGGCAAATAATCGCATTGCCTGCTCCAGTCTTACCCCATTACAACATCCCGAAGTAACAACTGATTCAGTATTGACTCGTTTATTTAATGTTTGACACAATAGAGTAGCCTTCCACTTTTCAAAAGTAAAAACAAAATGAAACTAAAGTAAATGCAATTATTTTATAAAATTCTTTAAATATAAAAATACCAAAACATGCACAGTTTAAGTTTAACAAAACCAAACTAGTTTCCTCTCGCAGAGAGATGATTCACTCTCCCATAAATAGGAAGAACAGCCTGGCTGCAGGGACACAGCATCCCAGGGACACATCACCTCAGGGACACAGCATCTCAAGGGCCCGAGTCTGCGGGCAGCGGGATCCCCAGCACCGTCTGCGGCCCGCCCGGCATTGCATGCCGCGCCCGGGCCACCTGCAGCTCCGTGCAGCAGTCCTGCAGGAACACGCAGGCCAGGTTGCGCAGACGCGGGCTTTCCGAGAGGGAGAAGCGCAGCATGCACTGCACCACGGCCAGCTCCGTGACCTGGGGCTGCGACGCTGCCGTGGTCAGGTTCATGAGGGTGGTGATGGCGGAGAGGACGATCTCCTCCCTGCGGCCGGAGAGGCAGGCCGTGACCAATGGGATCCCTCCGCTCTCCAGGATGAGGTCCCGGCACTCACGATCCATGCTGAGGTTGCATAATCCACCTTGGAGCACCAATGAAATACAGAGCAGCTGTTGATGAATGCTTCAAATGAAACCGTCTAATATCAGAGGTTGAGGATGTACGCTAGTAGTGGCATACATATTAGATAAAATGTACTTTATTCATTACAGATGGGATATTAGGAAATACACATATGTATACTAGGTATTCAGTATTGTTTCTGCTGGTCTCTCACCCATTCCAAACTCCACAAAGTTCTCGTTCTCTTCGGTGAGCATGTCCAAAAAGAGATCAGTCACTTGCAGCATCCTCAAATCTTCCATGTTTTTCGGGTCGTATGAAAAGTTGGCCAGGTTTGCCAAGACTTGCTCCTTTGCCTCTATAAATATAACATATTAAAATGTGAGAGGTTGAGCACGTAATGGTGTGTAGTTATACACGGATTAACTTAATATTCGAACATGTATTGTTTAATTAAAAGGAAAATATCAGATTGTGTTATGCATATACTATTTTATCTACAGAACCCAGGAGCACATACCATCATTGTCAGTGTCTTGAAATTCAGTAACCAGCGTTTGCAAATAATCAAACCTATCAGACCGGTCAGAGGAGCGCTTCCTGGACATTTTTATAAACGATGTTCATGATCAGTTAGAGTACTTCTTAGGATTCAAGGGATTCAGCACATCAAACCACTCACTGGTAAACAAAGGACAACGTCCTGTGTCGTGCAGAAGCAGCGTGACGCACTGGTCCGTCACTGAAACCTGTTGGCGGAACCTTGTCACGAACAAGGTTCCGCTCTACAATACTATGGAAACCATGGATATATTTAGCTTTGTGTTGTATATATGTTGGCTAAATGTGCTCTTTTGACATAATACTATTTATAGAAAATATTGGCTCCCATACTCTTAACTCAAACCTTTTTATCATAAAAGGGGAACGGAAGTCGTGGTTGATCCTTTTGCGGCGAGAGGTCAATGTGACAACTGTGTGGGGGGCGTGTGTGTGTTGTGTAACTTTACCACTGTGTGTATGGTTAATTTGAACGCAATTAAAAGGCTATATTATAGTATTTTGCATTGCATTTTACAATGAAACAAGCACAGATGTCCGCTGGGAAACGTCTCACTAAACCGATCTTCTTTGGGACGCTGGTCGTAGGACTGATCGCTGTCTTCTACAACAGGTATGGGTTTATGCAAAACGCTCGTGCTTTTTGAACACTGGAGTCGGGAGTTTTCGCTCGGAGTTTCGTGCTGAAGTACAGCTACCCGAGTCTACGAGTTCGCGTCACAACAATGGCTGCTCATTTTGCTGTCATTACATTGATAGAGTAAAGGCTTTTCTTCTAGTGTCAGGGTTTTGGTTTTAAGGTTACGTTGTTCTAGGGGGTTCCCAGGAGATGAGTCCCAGTACGGGGCCCAAAGTGCCAGGGGGACCCCAGGCGGGGAGCGGTCCCAGGCCAGGAGACCCAGGACATCTGGGGACTGAAGTTAAACAAAAAGAATGTCTCTTTTGTGCCATATCATTTATGAAGTATAGCTAATTATTTTATTTCATTGTATGACAATGGTTATATGTGAAGCACTTTGAGTCTGCCTTGTGTATGAAATAATAAGTGCTATGTAAATAAAGTTGCCTTGCCTTGCCTAATGTCATTTGTTATTGGTATCCTCCAGCAAAAGTCTGTTCTTCGGGGACTTGGAGGAGCTCAGGGCCAAGGAGCGAGCACGCAATGATGCAAAGCTGCAGGAGGTCCTGGAAAGGAGACAGAAGCAGTTTGAGTACCTGGAGAAGAAAGGAGGAGGTTGAGTCAAAGTTCCCATGTCCTGTTGGAGACCATTCCTAGAACTCTAAACATCGATTCAAATTATTTTCAAAATGGACAAACTGGGTGGTGGATTGATGGCCATATCGAAATGAAAGTGTGATCAATGTTGCCCATGACTTGTACGTAAATATACTGTATATCCGCTAGAGGGCAATGTTCAACATCAATTTGTATGACAATGTATTAGAGGTTCAAGCTTTACATGCATGGGATTGAGTCTTTTAAAAGCCTTCATACAAGAGAGTGTTGTTGAAAAACGACAATTATGTTTTCTTTTTCGCCCTCATCACAATCAATTATGTAAATGTTTGTACGATTTGATAAAACATTATTGAATGACATTGGACAACTTTTTTTTTTGCAACATTGCATAAACACGTGAAAAACACACGTTTAAGTAGTATAGGAACACATCAACCCACACTGCTGGGAATATCACTGGATGAAAAGAGTAATAATAGTTCATAGGCCTAGCGGTAATCTCCCACACGTCATTTAGATCTCAATACAGTATTCTGGCTGAACAATATTGTATGAAGGAGTCAGGCTGTAAAGTGTTTCCAAAAGGTCCATGTTTTTGCGTAACTTTGGAAGTCTGAATGAAGGGGAATCCTTCTATGGGGGGCCGTTTGTCAACTCTTGCTGCTTAAAAAAGTACTTAACTTGTTCCAGATTTAGCTCGAGCGTTGCTTCATTCTTCCTAATTTTAGCAATTGAACTCCCCTCCAAAATGCACTGCAAATGTCGTGTCTTTTACGTAAAAAATTATAAATAAGTACAAGTTTACAAACGGTACCCCGTATCCTTCTGGGACCAGACATTCAGTCCCATTTATGGGACTGAATCAAATTATGTAGATAGCATACCGATTAAAAAATGAGATACAGAAACGCAGTGTATCGTATTCTATCGTAACGAGATAGAATCTGGGATCTACAAATTAATAGTGATGCCATCTTTAATTCTGGACGTGTTAATAGCGTAATGATGCATGACTGGAGCAGGCATACAAAGAATGTGTAAAAAATAATGTGTTTAAATTACCACACAAGGGCGACACTGAGGCCTTTCTCAGCAAGGAATCTACCACAGGAATTTCTGTTATTGGCAACAATCAGTCTCTGCTTTATAGATTTATATAAAAGCACATCCAAATAAATGTACGAAATGATCTACAGCTCACACCTAGACTAAGATAAATAACTAAACGACACAAATATCCTGAACAATGGAAAATTATTTTGGTGTAACTGGCAACTGGTTTGCTAACTGGGAGCATTCCTTTCCCTTTGATTATTTAATATTTCAGTGGTTTCTCAAGAGCAAGACATTGAAAACTGACAAGAGCTATTATTTAGTGCTCTATGAGAAAAATGTTGGAATCACATCTCAATCCAAAATAGAAACCCAAGGAATCCAAAGTGTGGAGGCCGGAGCCGTGAGCCAGGATCCCATGTTTGTTTTGATCCGGGCCCCTAAGAGCTATTCCTGGTCTTAAACTCCAGGTCTAGACGACATGTGATCCTGCTGCCCAGTGCCGCCAGGTATGTAGACGTTGCATGTACCCTGGTCTGTGTGTGTGTGTGTGGGTGTGTGTATGTGTGTGCGTGCGTGCGTGCGTGTGCATGTGTGTGTGTGTGTGTGTGTCGCTCTGAATGGAATTTAAAGGCTAAAAAATGTATATCTGCTTCTCAGATTGATCAAAACTATTTTTTTTAACATTATTCCAGTGAAAAGAAAGCCTGAATTATATGGATAATAAAATATTTCTGTTTTATTCTACGTGTACAACCCTGATAACGTAATATGAAAGTGAATTTGTAACTTTATACTGTAATAGTTTGGTTTGCAACACCTGTGTCTCATCACAATCGTCCCTGGATTCTTCAGAATTTCTCTATTTATTGTTGTAACCATTCTTTCCATTTGCTGCACTGATGACTGAAGTCCTGATACAATGTCTTGGGCGTCTCCTGGAATCTCTCTCCGTCTAGACCTGGTGACAGAACAGGAAGAAGAGGGAAAATACGTGTTAACTTCTTACATTCCAAGTAGAAATAATTTCCTTTTTGTTACCTCAACTTCTGAACAATCTCTCCACTTAGTTTGATCTTCTGTCTTCTTTAAGAGTTCAGAGGAAAAAGTGTAGATTCTGTGAATTCAAACAGGTGCAGAACATTTTCTTTCCAATAGCGAGACTATTCTCCATGTCCTCTGATTTAAATCTAACTGAAATAAATATATGATGAGTACATTGAGCTACTTGGTCAATGAACGTAACTATGAGTCGGGTAATATTTTGACACATTATACACACTAAAATACACAGTTAAAATAAGGGCCATATGACACACATCCACACCTCAAAACTATTCATATGCAACAAAATCCTAAATAATAATAATATTTTAAAAGTCCCAGTATCTGTGGCTGTCTCAGGCCTGTAATCATTATATTCAGCCCAAATGAAATGATAGGCTAGCCTACCTGTCCATCTACCTGCCTAGCTACCTGCCCACACATGCCCATGCACTCATAGCGCCTGACAGGTGTCTTCCAGAAGGCTAGGCAGACCTGTTGCTATCACATGTTTTGGGGGAGTGGCTTTGAAAGTAGGCTTGAAGGAAGGGCTAAGGGTATTTTCAAAATCTAGTTTCCCTAAATTGCCTTCCCTAGCTTTAAGAAAGTAAATATTAAAATGAACAAGAGGTTACAAAATGTGTTACAAAATGTGAAACACATTGATTGAATTACAACCACACTTTAGTTTTATATTTATTTTTAACAACATAAGATGAATACTGTGAACGTTTTAGTGAGTTATGGTGCTGTTCCACGCAAGACACAAAATGCAGGTGTAGAGCACATACTGTTTTACTTTTTCCTGTGGGACGGAGAAGGAGACTCAGGAGGGAAGCAGATGCTGTGAATGTCTACCTGGACTTTTCTTTATCGAAGATGTGACATTCCCAATAAAATGCTAAATTTCTTGAGCAAACTCTAGATTCCAGTTATCCTGGGTGGAGAGACGGGCCCCTCCAGAAAACCATCCATCTGGGTGGCCATGGCAGTCGGGGGCCAGAGCCAGGGGAGGGAGGGGGGGAATCGAGGCAGCAAAAGCATGTCCCCATCACCTCCTCCATCTAGCCACCTAAAGCCCCTCAGTGTTGGGTGCTGGAGGGGCTCGGCCGTACAACCCAGCATTCCTCGCAGCGACACACCTTGAGCATAACCTTGAACATAACTCTGTGGCTCCTACCTTTTCCATCCCGTACTACGGAAACTCAATAGCCCCAATCGCCTCGGTGTGTCCCAGGGTGCACCACAGAGACCCTTTATGTAAGAGCCCACTCCTTACATAAAGAGACGGAAAAAAATAAGCATAGAATTAAACGTTGGCATCTAAGAACCTTCACTTCTCGGCAAGACGGGGAAGAAAAAGGAGAAAGAGAGAACCTTTCCAATTGTTATGACTTGAAACACCTTGCCAAACATCTGGAAGATATTATAGGTTATAAAACACAGTAGTGTCTCTGTTTCCTGACACCAGACTGGCAAACAATAGCGATGTCCGACCCAGCATCTACATGTACCAAACCTAATGTCCTTGACAGACAAGGGGGCACGCTCATCTGATTTGTATAATACATGCATACATAACATAGGCCAGGATATTGTCACTATTCATATGGTTATGTGCATTGTTAACATATATGTATTATATTGCATTCTACAGTATTATGTATACCTATGATTATCAATTATGTTTATTCTATTTAATTATCCCTATTGGTATGGTTCTTGTTAACAATTCGCAAAAAAAACATCATCCCCACCTGTTTATTATGGGTTTGAATCCTGATAAGACACCTAACTTCCTTTTATTTTCAACGTCCAAACCCTATAAGAGCCCTCCTCAGGTTTCTTTGCCTCCCTTTGAATAAATGTTATAAATAGTGCTGTGTTCTGTCGACTTGCCGCCCTCGTCTCTAAACGTCTCGCTGCACCGCTCTGCTTCTCTCAAAGTCACACACCCTTCTCTCCGCTTTCTCACATACCCACCAGTTCACCTTTTGCCTCTACCCTTCTCTCTCTCTCTTTCACCCTCTCTCTCCCTCGGCTTTCCCTTTTAAAAAAGAGACTTTTCACAGCAGGTTGTCGTCTGAGCTCAGCCCGCCCGTCCGCTCTGAAAGGTAAAGGGCAACGGACGACTTTGCAGCCTGGTGGTGTTTCTGCAATCGCCAGGTGAGAGGCATGTGTTCGCTGTCCTTCCTGCTGCTGGGGAGCTGTCTCCTGGTGCTGGCCCCCACGGGCCAGGCAGCCCCGGCGACATGCCCCAGTCAGTGCCACTGCCACGGGGACCTCCAGCACGTCATCTGCGACAACGTGGGCCTGAAGAAGATCCCCCGGGTGTCGGAGGCCACCAAGCTGCTCAACATGCAGCGGAACCCCCTGGGCAGCCTGCCCACGGGCTCCTTCAGCGAGAGCAAGGGCCTGGTGTCGCTGCACCTGCAGCACTGTCAGATCCGCGAGGTGGCCGGCCAGGCCTTCAAGGGGCTCAAGAAGCTCGTCTATCTCTACCTGTCCAACAACGACATCGCCAGCATCAAGCCCGGCGCCTTCGAAGACCTGGCGGAGCTCACCTACCTCTACCTGGACGGCAACCGCATCAGTGACCTGCCCAAGGGCGTGTTCGCTCCCATGATCAACCTGTTCATCCTGCAGCTCAATGACAACCGGCTCCAGGAGATCCGGCCGGGGACCTTCACAGGGGCCAAGGACCTGCGGTGGCTGCACATGAGCGGCAATCAGCTGAGTGCCCTGCACCCGGGCTCTCTGGACGACGTGGAGAACCTGGCCATCCTGCACCTGGACCGGAATAGGCTGACCTCCTACCCCACCGCCGCCATGAGCAAGCTCAGAGTGGTGGAGGAGCTCACGCTGGGCAGGAACCCCATGAGGAACATCCCGGACCTCGCCTTCCAGAGCTTTGGGCGCTACATGGAGAGGCTCCACCTGGATAACATGGGTCTGTTGAAGGTAGGCTGTTGAGACGAGATGGAGACCAGGACATGTTATGTCAGGGATATTGTGTTAGGATAGGGATTTTCACCATGGGCCAACCTTAACATATTGTGAGGTACAGACCCTTTTAATGAACGCATCGTCACCAAAAAAAAAAAACCCAGAAAATATTGTTTTATGTATTTAAATATTCAAATAGAATAAATTGCCACTGGTGTACAATTGGAAGTGATCAGTGAAGCACAAAAAACCTTTTAATTATCCAAAAATATATATTGCAATTGACAGGGACCATTTGTGTGGCTAGAGCAAACATCTAATTTTCCTTTCCCACAGACATATTTACAAAATATGCAAATGTGCCACATGTGCCCACAACCTTTAGCCTTTCCCAGGCTACGGGGTGCTGTTAGCAGCCCATGTATTTAACCCCAGGGCACGTGCTAACAACAACACATACCGATTGGTGGTCTATGTATTAATAGAATGATGGAACCATGCTAGAATGCTAAATACGTATTTGTGAGCATCAACGAATTCCAGCATTAATGACAGAACAGTAAGAATATGTATTTCATCAGTGGTGTCCCTCTGGTCATTTTTATCAACGTGGGTCTCAGGACATTCCTACAATCTTTGAGTTGTTACAGGTCTCCAGTTCACACGTCTCTATATTTCTCGCAGATAGAATTTGATTCGGTGAAGGTGAAAATAAAGACCTCTCTTACAGAGCGCCGACCCAGCAGCATGCCATACCTCCAGAGATGATTCTCAGATATGATACAGATGTGAGTGGGCTGTGACTGCACGGCAAACAGTGAACTCTCCGGCTGTTGGTTCAGCACCTACATTTCTACGTTAACCATCGTACAGTAAACGCTCTGTGTCTCGGTCGCTGTGCCGTTCATGTCTCATTTCAGAGCATATTTGGGGTTGATGCGATACTTGCACAAACCCTTTTGCCACACTCTTGAGACATCGGAGATGGGGGGTGGAAATTGAGAAATAACAAACTCCCTGGGAGCTTGGTAACTGTGTGAGAACCAGGTGGTAACAGTAGGGGATGTGGGTGAGGTTGGTCAGTGGGAGGGGGGGCGGTGGTGGTGGAGCAAATACAGCCAGATGGATTAAGCCACTTTCCAGGCCAAATGCGGGTATTACTAGGTTGTTTTTATTTGCTGGACTCTGGCCAAGCATGTCCCAGGCTATTTATTGCACAAGGTGTTATTTTCAGCTCTGTGTGTGCTCTCCTATTGCCTTGGAGGGACTTGTAAACAGGTCAGCAGAGGTTAGCAGACAGGTAAATAGAGTGCAGATGGAGGGGAGGGGGGGGGGGGGTGGCACCC
>OMLJ01070943.1:0-12013 GCA_900302595.1 Gadiculus argenteus | reverse complement strand
AAGACGTTGATTTGAGGTCATTAATTACTGTAAACATTACACAGTGTCCCTTTAACGGCAGCCAAGCCCATGGACCGTGACTGTAGCGATCTCTATTTCTTTACAGCTGCTCTGTGCTTCACGCTTGACTCTGGAATTATGATGCAATGTAAATGTCAATGTATGTTAATGTGTGATATAGCTTGAACCCTTTAAAAAAAATAAGAAATGTTCCAAGGCACAAACAATTGGTTGTTTTTTGTTTTGTACAGAATCCCCTGTGTAAGGTCTGCAGCAAGACGCCCGTCATCCAATCATCCAAACACCTCTTCCTGGACTTACCCAAGGTACTGCACACCTTCTGGTGTTCTTCATGTGGGGCCTGCAGTCAACCATTCTTTAGTTTTTTTCCACTTGTCACTGACTGTGGTTACATGGTCGGACCAGATCAGATCGGATTAAGCCATATAACGATGTTGCCACTCGACGGGGGGACTTGTCTGAGTATACATGCATCGGATCAGATTGAATAATGGTTGGAGACCTGGCTGACTCCGCTACGCTAGGTGGCGCTGTAGCCCTTTAGACAAGTGGTACTAGAGCCACTTCCTGTTCACGGCGACGTAAAAGCAACAACAAACTATCTGGAGGCATACAAACAACGATTGAGTACGAGGAGTTTGACGAGGCAACAGTAGCGGACATTTTGTGCATTTTTCACTGTTTATTTCAAAACAATTTATTATCTCGTCTCCTTCCATTTCAGGTAGATAGAGTACACATGCAGGTATATAGAGTACACACGCAGGTAGATGTCCGACTAGGACCGGTTAAAGTCCAGCTATCCTATCGACTTCACTAATCCGGTCCTGAGACGATCCTTTTGGCGAAGCAGATCGAATAATCCTGTTTACATGAATCCAATCTTCATTCTCCATTCAAGTCTCCAAATCCAAAAAAAGTGAGAGTGAGGTGAAGGACGGCGGTGGAGGATAGAGACGGGAGGGGGTGAGAAAAAAGGAAGAGAGATGGGGAGAGGAGAAGGAGGAGCAGCTAGAATGAGGGAAAGCTTTATTTAGACAAGCAGATAATCTCCCGTCTCCAGAGAGCGGCGGTGGAGGGCGTGGCTCACTCCATCACGCGGCTCGTTGAGGGGACGGAGGAGCGCCTGCAGAGCTGGCCGGCCTGTCGATTTCCCATTATCTCCCCAGCAGAGGGGTCCCGCCCGGCCATCCATCAGAGGGGGGTCTGGACGCACGCACATCCATCAAGAGCCTCCCCACCACCGCCCCCCCGCTACCGAGACAACCAACCACCGCCATCAACACCGCCGCCGCCGCCGCCCGGCATCCAACTAGTACCAGCGATAACCATGGTAACACTGATCCTATCTGCAAGTTTACTTGAGTAATGCAGGGGCTTGACATGAGGGGGGATTAAATAGATTTATCAGAGCCGCCGGGGAGCTCCTCCCTGATTTACAGCACACACTACCCTCCGTCTGATGGCTTGATGGTTGGGGTTGGGGTCGGGTCATTATCAGGTCTAAAAGGTGCTCTGATAAGTACACACCAGGGCCGTTATCACCGCAGACGCGCTGCAGACACCCTGTTGAACCAGCGCCTCCGGGAGCTGCAGAGGTGTGTCGCTGCCAGGAGGGGGTGGAGCCCACCACAAGGTTGCTGGTTTGATCCCCAGCTCCTCCGAGCCATGCGTCGAGGTATCCCTGAGCAAGACACCCCCCTAACCCGACACCGCCGTCGCTGTGTGACCGTACAAAGCAGAACGTGAGGCGATAATTGCAGAGCATTTATTATATTGCTATATAAATGCAGTCCACTTACACGCTGATACCGACTGGTTTGAAGTGGCCTGCTGCTGATCCTAACCCCTAGTGTTACACCGTTTGTAAAAGGTGTCCCTGAGTAAGAACAACACAGGATAATATGCACTCCAAATGAACTGCCCTGTAGCTGATCCGTCCTCTGGCCTGATCACTGGAAAACAACCAAACAATGTGCCCAGTTTAACAAGCTTGTGGTTCGGTTTTGTCTAAAGAAAACTAAATGTGTATAAGTGGCCCAAGGGCACTTCAGTCTGCAAGGCCGGTACATGTTCTCCGGGAAGGAACGTCACACAACAGCTGAACATTGTACGAGTAATCCTCTGCGGAATTATTAGCCTCAACAAAAGGTTGGCAAATCTGAAGAAAAGCCGTTACCTTGAGAGAGCCCTGACTCCCATCTCAGAACTCTGGTATCACCATGCAGGCAGTCAGACACGGTGGGTTTACTAGGCAGCCAAAAAGATGACTGATTGGGCATGAAAATGAATGATAAACCAATTAATATTTCCAACCGCGGCAGATACACGAATGACTGAAAGCTGCCGAAGCCTTCAACAACATTCAGAGAAAAGGCAGATGGACAATTTAATAACAAATCAATAGCAACACTGTGTTCCGTTACACACTGGTATCAGTGCGCGTGTGTCCCCAATTTACTGGAGCCCACTGGAATAAATAATCCTTTGATGAAACACTTTTCCACTGTTGGAAGTATTGACCCGGTGAAATGGTCTCTTTGAAAAGCTCCAGAGACCGCGTCACCAGGGAGACGTCCTTGATCCACCAGGCAGAGAGAGGAGATGTTTGTGGACCAAGATACAAACATGATGAGCCGCGCACCCACCGGGCGTACTTTTCCCGCTAGGAGGTTTTGTGGGTGCAGTTTGGAGAGGTTCCGCCCCTCAGGACTCTTACAGGGGCTCAGAAAGTCCTCCAGCAGAGGTGGTACTTTTCTGAGCCGCTCGTCGACGCTCCGTCTGTAAGCCTCTCGGACTTCCCTGTGGTGCGTACACAACGACAAGGAGGAGCTAATGCGTGGGCGGAGCCAACAAACAAAAAAAAGCCTGGGACTGAAAAAGTCCTGGCGGGTTCAAGATTCAAGATTCAAGATGTTTTTATTGTCATATGCACAACAATGACAGAGCAGTCGCTGGCAATGAAATTCTTAAGTCTTGGGCTCCTCCAATAGTGCAATAAAGACTTAAATATAGAAATAGAAATAAAAGTAAGTAGAACAACAATAACAGTAATAATAATAATAAAGTGTGGAGGTAAAATGTAATGTGATATAAATATATAATATGTATAATATAAATCTAGGTATAAATATAAAATGTAACTGAAATGTAGGGAGATGTAAACATGTTTTTCCATAAAGTGTCGAGTGGCAGTAGTGGTGAGCTATGTAGCTCAGGAGTTCAACAGTAGCTAGTAACAGGTGGATCACAGACTTCCTTTCTGACAGGAAGCAGCACGTGAAGCTGGGGAAAAATGTCTCAGACTCACAGACCATCAGCACCTGCCTCCATCACCCTCTGTGACTCCACAATCGACGCAGTGGAGTCTTTTCGCTTCCCGGGAACTACCATCTCCCAGGACCTCATCAAGAAAGCCCAGCAGAGGATGTACTTCCTGCGGCAGCTGAAGAAAATAAACCTGCCAAAGACAATGATGGCGCACTTCTACACTGCCATCATCAAGTCCATCCTCACCTCTTCTATCACCATCTGGTTCGCTGCTGCCACTACCAAGGACAAGGGCAGACTGCAGCGTATCATTTGATCTGCTGAGAAAGTGATCAGCTGCAATCTTCCATCCCTCCAGGACCTGTACAACTCTAGGACCATAAAGCGTGAAAGTAAGATTATGGCTGACCCCTCCCACCCCGGTTACAGACTCTTTGAGACACTCACCGCTGGCAGGAGGCTGCGGTCCATCAGGACCGAAAGCTCTCACCACAAAAACAGTTTCTTCCAATCCACTATTAGCCTTATCAACAAGTTCTGGAGCCCCCTCTGACACTGACTCTCTCCCTCTCCCCATCCAGATCGACATGCTACATTAACGTAGCATCTTCAGACTTTCTGCATAACATTAACAGTCTTTATTTATTTGTGACCACTTCAGCCTGTTGTATATCTGCACATTTATAGAATTCTGTGAATACATTGTAAACTCTCACTGTTACATGTCATATACTTGCGCCTCAGTTTGCACTACAGCTCCTTCGTTGTAGAAGATTTTGTATATATGTTTATATTGTTTAGATTTTAATACTTGTTTTTTTATCTTCCTATATTTTTTACTTAATGTTTATTCTGCACTAACTACACCAAGTCAAATTGTGCAAACCTACTTGGCAATAAACTTCTGATTGAACTGATGAGTCTGAAGCCTATTAAACCCTTAGTTGTGAGGATCAACCTGGTACAACTAAACATTACCTATACACAAAAATCCATAGAAAACTAGCTCAGCCTTGATCAATGGAACAGAGCACTAATTGGTGGGCAAGTTTTAGTTCTACAGTATGATTTTGCTGAGTTCAACCTCTCTAGTTAACATCTGTAAACAATGACAACCTCAGTAATATGAGAAATTGATTTATTTTAAAAGGGATAAAATGGGCGTTTATTAAACGAGTGGCTGACATGCTCAGCAGCTTGAACTTCTGCTCGAATTTCTCTTGTTTTACATTCACCTTTTCAAGGGTTCTTATTGAAATTGTGTCAGCAACTAGAGGAAAATAAATGAAATGTTAGATCACAATTTCTTTCAATGAAAAACACTTTATTATAATGAGACTTTGAATCTTTATAAAACGTTCTATAAAAGTTTAACATAACACATATGCATAGAATTCAAGTGCAAAAAAGGTTCAGAGTAAAATAATTGCTGATATAATAAAAGAGCACAATAGTCAGTCAATAACAACAACAAAAATTGGGCAATAACTACTAGTATTGCTAGTACTGCTCAAAACAAACGTAAAAAAAAAGGGGCTCTACGTGACCTGCTTATTTTTAAGCCCCCTGTTCCTCACAAAATCCCTGATATTTTGAACAGTTCTACGCTGCAAAACAGGATCCTCTGCAAGCCTGCACTGCTCACACTCCAGTTTGGATGCAAGGTGTCCTTTAGAAATATGAGTTCCGAAGTATTTTGTGACTGCTTTGACTTCACTTTCACGCCATGGCTTTTTGACGTTCTATAAAAGCTTAACATAACATGTATGCATAGAATTCAAGTGCAAAAAAGGTTCAGAGTAAAATAATTAATATAATAAAAGAGCACAATATTAGTCAGTCAATAACAACAACAAAAATTGGGCAATATCTACTAGTATTTCTAGTACTGCTCAAAAGTACTGCTCAAAACATAAACGTAAAAAAAAAAGAAAAAAAAAAGGGCTCTATGCGACCTGCTTATTTTTAAGCCCCCTGTTCCTCACAAAATCCCTGATATTTTGAACAGTTCTATGCTGCAAAACAGGATCCTCTGCAAGCCTGCACTGCTCACACTCCAGTTTGGATGCAAGCTGTCCCTTAGAAATATGAGTTCTGAAGTATTTTGTGACTGCTTTGACTTCACTTTCACTCCATGGCTTTTTCACATATCTTCTTGACACTGCCAATCACAAGAACATATTTTTCTTGCTTAGATTGTGAAGATATCCAATACAGCTAAATAGTTGACTTTGTTTTTATGTTCTATACAAATGTAATGTTCACCACTGTAATAGAATAAAGTGTTATTCAATTACAGTGGTATATGAAGACAGCTGACCGACACGAATGGACGACTCAAAAGACACAACTAAAATCTAAACTGAACAAACACCATCAACGCAACACAACCAGCATGCCTTGGGAAACCACACAGATAGGGTCTTTCCAGAGGATATAAGATGAAGTATATTAAACCTAATTCAATTTAGTTTAATTAATTTCTTGGGTCATCACCTCAACTGTGCTACTGCACTGTTGTAAATGTAGGAAAAGCAGCTTTTACCTTGGGAGCTGGTGACCTCCTGGGTTTTCAACAGTTTTGTTTTTCCTGCAGAAAACAAGAAATGCTCTTTTGAGAATAGCTTGTACACACTACAAACCATTTGTGGAAAAGTTGTTTAATTTTCAAAGCCAAATTATAATATTTACAGTATACAGACTGAATAAGCTGTATCTTACGAGAAGTAGACACTATAAGATAAAAAATCATTGTGGAAGTGAACAGCCAGTCCCTCTGTATGGTGCTATGTGTTTTGCAACATGCTTACAAGTGTCAAAAAGAACAAACTATAAAAGATCGCTCACTTAGCTAACAGAGTAAATGGTCTTCTTCACAGTATCCCCAAAGTTACAACACATAAAAGACAATATTCATTTACATAGGCTGATAAGACTCTAGCCCTGGAGGAGCTGTAGATGTGTATAAATGGAACTCTCACCTGAGGCTGCATTTATTGTTTTGGGAGACTTCAGAGCCAACATGAAAAAGGTTCTCCCAAAAATACAACCAACACATCACTTTTCCCACTGGGGGTGAGCAGACTCTGGATTACTGCTACACCTGATTCAGAGACAGCTACAAACCCCTACCCATCCTATCTTGAAAATCAGACCACTGCAACATCAATGAATATCCACATATGTAGCCTACTACAGACTCTAAGTGCACTGGTGATGTGGTCCCTACAGCTCCTATCTGCACCTACCCAAACCAGAAACCCTGGATCAGTTAGGAGATTTGTGCTAAGTTTAAGGCACGAACAACGAGATATACAGGGACAAAGTGGAGTCGGACTACAACAGCTCTGACTCCATGTGGAGCGGACTATGGTGCATCAGACTACAAAAGGAGAAATAGAGACATTGGTCAGCACACCGCATTGCTCCTGGATGAACTCAACACATTCTATGCTAACCAGCTGGTGTTAGATCAACAACCTCTCTCTGAACATCAGCAAAACTAAAGAGATGATCGTGGACAGGAGACAGCATGGTGACAGACACCTGCATATAACAAATAAACCTGAAATTCGATAAGACCTTTATCCCCCGTTATACCTACCTACATCCTCAACATGACCCCCACCCTAAAATCACACATTATACCTTTAGAACTCTTAAGACTCATCCTGGGTCAATGACAACTTTTTTTCTTTTTACTAAAACTCTGAACACAAAGACAGTTAGGCTTTGCTCAGAGTGCAGACAAATCAGATATGTTTATCAAATCCTATCTTTAGGACTGACATATCAAGAACAGTAATGGCAGCTTGACACCAACGGCATGTGCACTACAGTTGATGTTTTGACAATCTGAAACCTACACCACAAAAAAAGATTTGCTGTTCAAATCTTAGTCTCTACAGGTTTTAAGTAGCATCAACATAACTTTTAATGTTACACTACCTAAAAAGAAAATCAATCCATGGCAGCAGCATAATAATAATAATAATAATGATGATAATAATATTTACCTTTGCGGTTGCTGGCCTCCTCCTGGGCTGAATGCATACGTTTTCTTTTTCCTGGTGAAGAAGAACAAATGTTGAAATCGATTCCTCAAAATTTCTGAGCATCAGGAATCTGAACTTTTATTTTGAAAAGCTATGCAATAATGTAACTTTTATTTTGAATCATATACATTGTAGAGGCACATTTTATCACTCAATGTCTAAAACTAAAACATCTAAAAATAAATTTAAGTATCTCCAGTGATACAATTATATCCAAAAAACATAAAATAACACAAATCTTTTCATCTTTGACAACAAAACCAATTAACCATGATACCCAAAGTGATATTGATAAGTAGATGGCTGTGTGCATAGGCCTTCAAATTAAGCCAAAGCACATGACATTCAGGCCCTACCTGAAACTAAGACTGACAGTAGTACAACATTTGAAGTACAAAATAAAAGTTATGAATGACTGGAGACCTACCATTAGAGCCGGTGACCTCACTCTGATTTTTCAGCTGATTCGTTTTTTCTACAGAAACAAAAAATACCTTTTGTAAGAATAAAACTCCAAACCAATTCTTTAGTAGTACCTCCAATGAAATAAAAATAAAGAAAAATCTGTGGTATTCCCACACATTACCTTCTGAGCTGGTGATCTCCTCAGGATTCTCCATCCCTACATTTTCAAGAGAAAGCAAAACAGGCCTGTGTCATCAATCAAAGTAATGATGACAAAAGTAATGGAGTCTAAATGTTTTCAGGATGTGATTTTAGTTTTGCGATTTAAGCATGATCCTGACATGCATATTTGTTCAGATAAGATAAGATTGACTTTATTGATTCCACACTGCAGACATTCACTTGTTACACCGGTTCACAATATACAAGGTGGATAATAAAATACTCATAAATAAATAAATAGGGTCATCCTGGTGGCTCTGCTATACATACATACAGTATCTGTCAAATTTTGGACATCAGGGATACCATAACTACTACTACAACTTAATTGAGTAGTGCTTGCCATAATATGAATTATTACAGCAGTTAAGTTATCTTCACTTTTGAAAAGGCACATTTATTAATTGAAAGCTTTACAGATGACCTTTTGACTCAATTTTTTTAAGCTGCAGCCAAGTCAGATTCCCCATTTGCAATTTGTGAATCAAGTTGTAAGTTACGCTACTTGACAATTGCTAAAGAAATGACACAATGCATAAGATTTCAGCACCACTCCACACACAGCCATGTTTTCTAATGCAGACAGACTGACAACAGGAAACTGACAGCAGAGAGACAGACAGAACACAGACAGACAGAGAGACAGGGCACAGACAGAGAGAGACAGACAGACATACAGACAGGACACAGACAAGACACAGACAGCAGAGAGACAGACAGGATACAGACAGAGACACAGCAGAGACACAGGCAGACAGACAGACAGGGCACAGACAGCAGACACAGACAGACCTTTACAAAGATAAATTGGAGTTTTCATCAAGAGGTCAATTAACTACATTCATTATTGAGGCTGTGGTTCATAGAAGCATTGAACTCTTACAATATATTGAGATGTAGCTCCCTTTTATATAAAGCAATAATAAAGCCACAAATGTGGAATTCACATAGAATGTGTACTCCAATGTTAGACACTGAACCCTTCACTGCATTTTCGAAGAATACATATGTTACATACCCTGCAGTCCAAGGACAGGTTCTGCCACTTCATCTCCATCATCTTCCCCATCATCGTCACTGTCTCCATCATTGTCCTCATCATCTTCAGCATCTCCATCAATCGGTTCCAGTTCATCTAAAGAAAAGCATGTTGATGAACACATAATTTTCATACATTGTATTATTTACTAATTAATAATAATATCATAATACTACTATCATCTTTCACAAAGTGTTCTCTATAAAATTCTCCATTCCAGACTTGTTATTGAATTTCTTGTTCCTTTAATGTATTGTACTACCTGTAATGCATGATGTAACTGTAACAAGCTATTAAAAATAAAGATAAAAAATAAAAAGTACTCGCCTTCAATCTCAATCTCATCAAGAGATTTTCCTTGGAATTTCGTTAGAGATCCCTTCTCCATGGCAAGCAAAAGCTTTGAGATTTTCGCCATTTCAATTGTTGCCTCTGGGAGTCTATAGAAGTCTCTGTGGACTCGAATATCATGCCCTAAAAAATTTGCCAGTTGGTCCAGCTCATTGTTCTTCAAGTTGAGAATCTGGGAGAGTGTCGCTACATGCTTACGAAGATGCGTTGACCTTAGATATTCTGGATTCTTTGCTCCACATTGACTGGCAAACATCCTGATACAGTCCTGCCCCCTGTAGAAGCTTGTGGAGGGACACTGTGACCTTCCAAATAGGAAGGGGTTGTCATTGTGCACATTGCATGCATCTCTTTTATTTGCAAGAAGTGTTGCTGCAGTGACAACCTCAGGGTTCATCAAAAGAGCAACTTTTCTCCCTCTTTTTCCCATTATTTCTACCCTGCTGAAGTGCCTGGTCAGTTTTCGTTCAAATGGTGTGAGACCAACAGCTATGTCCTCATGGAGCTCAGTCTTGTCTCTTTTCTTGAAAGACTCCAGTTTCATTTTCGACACTTCTCCTGCACGACGTCTGTTGAATATAATTATTTGCGCAAGAGTTACCCTGGCAAGTTCGGCATATGCCTGTGGAGACTCATTCTCTGTTAAATTTTTTACAGCGTCAGCAGATTTTTGTTCCAGGTACTGGTGGAACCGCTGCACGTCCTGAGTAAATGGTATTGTTGACGGTTTGTTGAACTTTGCTTTGTTCAAAGTTGCAAGAGCGGTGTGTGAGACAAGCTCAGTCCATTCTTTTGTACAGAGAGCTTGGAATCGTTCAGCTGCGCTGATCATTTTGTCATCTTCTGCTGCAATACCCCTGCAGATCATAATATCCCCAATCTTTTTTAGGGAATGCCCTAATTTCAAAGCAAGACTCGGAGTGTGATATGAATGCGTGTCTTCATGAAAGCCTGCAACATCTCGCACAGCCTCAATGACTTTATAAAAATGGTTTGGTTTTGCAGCATCTTCAAAACTAAAAATTGAATGATTTTTTCTCAGGCTCAACAAGAGCCTCCCCATTTCTCGAACCTTCTGTCGTATATATTCATTTTTTGTTGGATCGTTGCCGTGTTTATTGTAAAAAGACTGACCGAGTTGCAGTATGAGAAAATCGTTCCGGACAACAGATGCAATGTCGTCCTGTTTCATGTTCCCAAGGACCTTCCAGAAACCAGGAGAGATAGCTTTGGAAGATGTTGCCTCTGCAACATCAACCAGTGCAAGAACTTTGCTCTGACCAGTTGCTTCGGTGTCTGTTGCAGTTTTTGAAGGGCATCTACGCATGTGGCGCCACAGTTCTTTACGTACAAACATACCTTTGCAATACAAACAATGAACATACATTTTTTTGTTTAGTGGCTGTTTTTTTCCCGGTCTTCTTTTTACTTTCAGAGGTCCACTCTGATTCTCCATAACCGTTTGGTTGTGTTGGTAATTCCCTCGGTTACGGAGCTTTTCGAGCAATCTCTTTCTCTCTTTTGAATGTGGAGGAAACATGAATGCCTCAGCAATAGCTGGTTCTACTTTTTCATGTTTTTTAAGGTGCCGTGCAATCTTAGACTGAGGGATATTGCAGACATAACAGTAATTTTTGTTGGTGGAAATGTCTTTGGGGTTTGGGTTTACAGTGTCTGATGTGCTCTTGGAAGCAGCCCCGTCTCCATCTTCAGCACAGTCTATGTGTTGTGCAACACTCTCTGTACTGTCCTTATACCTTGAGGAAGTTGAGGAAGTTGATGCAGTGAGTTGATGAGGTGTATAATCATCGTCAGTGCTGGATCCATCACTGATTTCTGCTTTATGAGGTGCATAGTCTTTATCAGATGTGGATCCATCACTATCTGATGAAGTCTCTGCAATGACGTCTGGAGTTTCCAGACAGGAACGTTCAATGTCCTTTAGCCAAGAAAATGAAAAAAGAAAAAAAATTAAAAAAAGAAAAATTCGAAACTCATTTCCAAGTGAGCCAGTGTGTTATTTATCATTGGAGACCGTTTGCAACACTTTTCATTCAGTCCTTCTAGTTGCAGAAATTGCTGATGCTAAGTTAGCGCAAGTCAAGGGTATCTGCTAGCCTGCCAATAAAAACAGTTTTACCCATTCCATAGTACACCCGAGTCAAACCAATTATAATGCCCGAATATCGGTGTAAATGTCTGTGTTGATAGAATAATATTAGAAATAAAACTATCCTTGTATCGCAATGATCACATTAGATTTTGGGGGACTACTTTCTGGTAAAGGTAAACAGAGAAGCACACTCCAGGTTAATATCAGTCCGCCGCTGCCATAGCCTGCTTCCAAATACAGGGATTATAAACTAAATGTAATGCAATGGTAAGTTTATTTCTAACATTATTCTATCAACACAGACATTTACATAGACAGTCTGGCGTTATAATTGGTTTGCCTTGGGTGTACTGTGGAGTGGGTAAAACTGTTTTTATTGGCAGGCTAGCAGATCCCCTCGACTTGCGCTAGCCTAGCACAAGCGTTTTCTGCAACTAGAAGGACTAAATGAAAGTGTTGAAAACGGTCTCCAATGATAAATAACACACTGGCTCACTTGGAAATGAGGTCCAAATATGTCCCGAACTACCCCTTTAG
>OMLJ01070885.1:1764-14259 GCA_900302595.1 Gadiculus argenteus | reverse complement strand
GACGGTCAGACACGTCACCTCCGTGGCGCTCATCGCGGTGTTCGGCCTGTCGTCCGTCGTCATGGTGACCTGCTACTCCTGCGTGGGCAGGATGCTGAGGGCGGGGCCCGGGGGGGAGGGGAGGAGCAAGCGGAGGGTGGGCCGGCGGCAGCAGCGGACCCTGAAGCTGATGGCGGCCCTGGTGGCGGTGTTCCTGCTGTTCCAGCTGCCCCACACCGTGGTGCTCTGGCACAAGATGGCGGCGGTGGCGTTCTGCGGCGTGGTTCTGGAGTACGTGACGTGCACGCTGGCCTACAGCCGCTGCTGCCTCAACCCCGTCCTCTACGCCCTGATGGGCTCGCGTTTCCGTAGCGACCTGCGCAAGCTGGCGGACACCACGGCCTGTCGGAGGCGGAGTCTCCGGGCCCCTCGCCCCCCGGTGGTCCCAGCAGGGAACAGCAGCTCGGTGTCCTCTCCTTCTCGTTCCTCCTATCCCTGCCCCACTTCTCCTCTGGCCCGACCCTTCACTGCCCCTGGTAGAGATGTGCCGGTGGATTCCCAGGAATGATGAAGTCCATCCGAAGCCTTTCCCTTGGAATACCTTCCGATATTCCGATTGCATCAGAATTTGGATTACAGGATCATGTTTTGCCCTCATTTTAGATTCCACTTAAATGTGAATAACAATGCATACTCAATTCCTAGGTTTACACACAATAAATGTTCATAATGAGAAATATCAATAAAATAAAAACAACTTGATACACAGAAAATGTTGTCTTTGAGTTATGCTAATAACAGATGACACGCCATTTCAGTTTAGTATGAGTTTGTAAAGGATGCTACGCTTGGCATTCAACAGCAAAGTTCAACAGCTAGACAAGTCAGAATATGTTTTAGTAAACTGAGTCAAGTTTGTTAGCTGAGTCAAAATGTGGTTCAAAATACAGTTGGTTTAAGAGTTTGAAGTTGTTTTCTCCATGCGTCAAGACACTGACACCATCCAAAGAGCACATGGAGTGCATTGTAATCTTAATGTACTTAACTACGCTGAGATTTGAATAAAAACGTGCGTATATCAGCTGATAGCATAGCAACCTGCTTAGAATACTCCACAGCCCAGCGACACTGGCCGTGTTAGGGCAGTGGAGAAAAAAATAAAGATAAGGCCGCAGCTCCTCTCTCTAACCTCAAGCCAGACAGAGAAACTCCTGCTCAGACAGGAAACATCCTGGCCACTGGAAATCCCCTGAAATATCGCAAATTTACTGTCTGGGAAACAACAACAAAAAAAGTACTGCTTTGCTAATCCTACCGGTATCGACGAGGTCATGTGTGGCCCCTTCAAGAGCTTCGGGGGCATCCTGCGTCTGCTGGAGATTATCTTCAGCGGCGGGACCCTCGTCCTGGTGCTGTTCCGGGGGGGCGTGGCCAGCCCCTGGGGCGTCTGGTGCTGCTTCGTCTGGGTCTTCTGCTCCTTCATCCCGCTGATCATCGCGGTGCTGGAGGCCCTGCAGGTTCACGTGCTGCTGGTGGCGTTCCTCCCGGACTGGGCCGACCTCACCTGCGGCCTCGCCGTGATCGCCTCGGCCAGCGTCGTCTACGCCGCCGGCTACGCCTGCTTCCACTGCGTGCTCTCCATCCTGGCTGTGACCTTCTCCCTGGCCGCCACCGCCGCCTTCCTGGTGGACGCCGTCCTGCAGAAGCTCCAGCGTCCCCGCGGTTACCCCTCGCGGCTCAGCGGCGTGCTGCGCGTCACAGAGGCCTTCGTGGCGTGCCTCCTGCTCGCCGCCGCCACCAGCTACTTCCAGCTGATCCTGTTCAACCTGCTGTCGCTGCTCCGCCTCCCGCTGCCCATCAAGCTGCTGCAGCGCGTGTACAACGTCGTGGCCGCGCTGCTGTACCTGTCGGCCGCCGTCCTCTGGGCGGTGTACGGATACTAGAGATACTCTGACAGCCGGTACTCCTGCAGCGCCTGCTCTCTGAGCGACCTCCACGTGGTCACGGCCGGAGCTCTGCTCAACCTCCTGCTCTACACACTGGACATCGTCGTGTCCTTCCAGGCTCGCTAGCGAGGGACCGCGACACACACATCACATGTAATTATGTCAAAATAAAGAGTTGATGCAAAAGGGTAGGCTTGTGATTGTGTTATTCTTTCAGATCTTCAAATGGCTTCTGTGTGATTCTCAGGTGTTGCTCGTGTTCTCAAGGTGAGAATATCGTACAATATGTTTCATACCTTCCCTGGGAAAATAGGAAGATTCTGGTTCAGAATTTTATTGGACATGCATTGCTCAAGGGAAACCTGTGCATTATGAGCATATGTCCTTTATTTAATCAATTTATCCGGCAAAGAAAACATAAACTAACAACTGTCTTCTCACAATCCTCTCTAAATTAGATTATATCTAATGATATACCTACGCTTAAACCATCTCTAACCTATATCTCTTAATGTAACTCTTTCATACTCTTAATGTAACTCTTTCTTTCATTGTAGGACAAATGATCATTTGTTGATCATGAAGTGTAATGGCCTCCATCTTGTACCAGGCTACCAGAGTTGATATATCAATACTAACAATAGTAAGTAATGTTAACATTGACAATTTTGTCATGGGACTATGCCGCCTGTATATTACAGTTCATTCAAATCTCAGGGCAGTTATAGTTTGAGGGGAGATAATAGCGATGCAAATAGTTCATCAGATTATGTAGTATACATTAAAACCTCCTAAAATACCTCTGACAACTGGTGTCTCTAACGCTAGCTGACAATGTATCAAGGCCTGACGGAAGTTATCTATTTACTATTTATTAATTATTATTCATTTTCCATATGCGACTTACAGTGAATCAGAAACATGCCATTAAGGAGCAGGTAGGGGTTAGACAGTGAATCAGAATCAGTGAAACATTGAAACCAACTTTCGGCTGTAATGCTGCGTTCGCACGCAGCGTGACTCTAAATAAAGTGTTATGAGTTGTTTGAATCCCAGGAGAGGTTTCCTCCTGTAGCCTCTGAGTTCACTGGTCACTTTTTGATGTGACGGTAACAGCGATAGTCAGAATGAATCAAGCGATAGTGGTCGTGTCATCCCACCAGTTAGTCCAGCTCCACGTTTTCCTTGAGCCCCTGGAAGCAGAGGTAGTGGGAGTTGCAGAAGACAGCGGGCGTGTTGGGATTTGAACACACAACCTCCGGTTTTAGCGACGCGAAGGGGTTGGCACCACTGCACCTCATGTCTATCTCTAGCTCCTGGAGAATCTGCATCGAGTACGTGATCTCTACATCACTGTAAAACACACACCAAAAGTAACACACACACACAAACATTAAGACATGGGCAAATTAAATGGGGAAAAGTGTGTTTCTAACCTGATAATATATTAACACACTGTGTGTGTTTGTGTAAGTGTGTGTAAGTGTGTCTGACCTGGAGGCGGTGAATATGGAGGGTATCTCATAGTCCCGGAGCAGAAGCAGGGTGGGCAGCCAGCCCTCCTCCAACCCCTGACTGGCATCAAACCCTTTGGCACACAATACACACAACATAATCAGCCACACATAGACACTTACTAGAACCCCTTTCACACATGCAGTCTGTGCCTGCAATGCCCTCAACAATGTCCTGCAAGGGGCCATGTGTGAATGACGACACACATTTATATTCTGGAAATCCTGCACACAAAATTTGCCAGGTGAACCCCTATATTTCTAGAGGCCTGCCCGTAGGGCTGTGTCGTGAATGAAAGTAGTCACATTGCCGGTAAGGGTTTGTGAACGGTTACATTCACCTGACTTCAGACACTTCAGACAGACCTGGAGAGAGTGAACCAATCACAAGACTCTGATGATGATGCATTCTAATCAGCCTTCAGGTGATTGGATAGCAACATCTATATCGTTTCTTTTGTTTTCAAACATGCCCCTTACTTCGGGAAGGGCTGGAAACTGGACAAATGTGGAATAAGGGAATTCAGTCTGCTAGTTAAATAGAGATTGGCCTCCATAAGGGTAGCATTACTGCCCCCTGCTGGACTGTCAGTCTTTCTATTCCGGCAGTGCTAGGCCATGTGTGAAAGAGCACAAGACGTAAACGTTAAAAGTTTCCTGTGTGAATAGTGAAAATCACTAGCGGTCCCAGTAATCCAGAAAGAACCATGTCTGAAAGACGCTTGGTTAACATCCGTTTACATGCACAACCATTAACAGATCTTCGTCTGGTTACTGCAGTCACTGAACCTCTTCAGTATGAAGTCATCATGGAGGCAGACGCTCTGATCCCCGGGGTCATGCGGGAGCAGGTGAGTGTACGTACCGGGGTGAAAGCCCACCACCAGGTCCGGTCTGGCCGCCTCCCTCGTCTCCACTAGCTCCTCCCAGAACTGGTGATAGAGGCCCTTGTAGGCGCTGATGTAGACCCTCTGCCTGGGGCCGAACGCCGTGAGGGGGGGCCTGATGACGGGGCCCTCCACCACCTCCGGCCCCACCAGCACCACCTCCACCCCCTGGTGCCCGGGGAAGGCGCGGTTCAGCTCGTCGTAGTCCGTCAGGCGGGCCCCCATGGTCTCCGCCTGCCCGGCCCCCAGCAGGTGCACGGTGAGGGGTTTGGAGTAGGGGTCCAGGCCGAAGACCCTCATCCCCCACAGCAGGGTCAGGGGTCTGGAGAAGAACTCGCTGCAGACCCTCCACACGGACTGCTCCAGGTCCTGGGGCTCCGGGCGGGTCCGGCCTGCGTTGGTCCACATGTTGGCCATGGAGGGGCTGGAGAGGAGGGGCTGCAGGCGGAGGGAGAGGTCCCCCTGCAGGGCCAGCCAGTCCTCCCAGGCCCTCACCTCCCCCGGGGCCCGGGGCCACGGGTCCACCGTGGGGAACGGGAGCTCTCCTACACACCACAACCACACTGTACCACTATAGTACTACTGTACCACTATAGTACTACTACTGTACCACTAGAATACTACTACTGTACCACTATAGTACTACTACTGTACCACTAGAGTACTACTACTGTACCACTATAGTACTACTACTGTACCACTATAGTACTACTACTGTACCACTAGAGTACTACTACTGTACCACTATAGTACTACTACTGTACCACTAGAGTACTACTACTGTACCACTAGAGTACTACTACTGTACCACTATAGTACTACTACTGTACCACTAGAGTACTACTACTGTACCACTAGAGTACTACTACTGCACCACTATAGTACTACTACTGTACCACTATACGTTTAAAACAAGACTGAAGACTTTTATGTTTGCTTTAGCTTTCTGCTAAATCTTAAATACATTGCAAATTCTAAAATGCTTTTCACTTTCTATCTATTTTTAACTTTGCAAATGTTTTATCTATTTTATTTTATTATAAGAAGCCAATGTTTCTTTATCTTATCTTATATTTTACTTTTTTTCCCTTTCTCTTTTACTTAACTATTATTTGATTTTATTGTATGACAATGTTTATATGTGAAGCACTTTGAGTCTGCCTTGTGTATGAAAAGTGCTATATAAATAAAGTTGCCTTGCCTAATGTAAAATGATTAGAACATTTGTATTTAAAAAATAATAATAGGAAACTTAACCGAGTTGCATTTTTTTTTCTTTTCAGGTCAGATTTTGTAACATTACCGTTCCAGGGTGCTGAAGTATTGCTTGACAACATTGCTCCTCAGCCAGGTAGGTCATCATTAGGGTTATCTCACTAAACAACATTTCTGACACAGCCAGAACACGATCTAGCCTCGGTGTAAGTCAATATGACCAACCGAAAATATACAAAGCCGGTACGAAATTAAACTGTTCAACTGTGATTCTGAAAAGAGTATAAATGATATTGAAATTCTGTTGCCAAAAAAAGTTAGTCTGAAGTGTAAAAAAAAAAAAAAAAAATCTGGATGGAGGCGATTCCAAGCTAATCTGAACATTTTAAAATTGGAATTGTCAAAATTGTGGAAGATGTGTCTCAAAGTTTGTAGTATATAAGAAAGAATAAAACCTACGAAGAACAATAGTTAACCAAAACAAAACAACCTGTAGACTAACTTAAAAAAGTGTATTGCTAGCCTATTCAAATCTGGTTCTAACTTTTTCCCCTCTAACTTTGATTCTACTGTACTCATGACTCTTTAACAGGAGAAGATAGATTTTCCACAGAGGCCAACTCTACACTTGAGGAGCTGACTAGAGGAGTGGCCCTGCTTGCACAGGTAAAGATTGATGCTTCAACTAAAGGTTTCTGCATTCTTATGCCGATGTCCGAAAACATACTGACTGTATTTTTGCTTTGTCAAAGGTTTCGAACTATGACAACAACACAGGCCTGCCACTTATCCAGCTGTGGAACATGGTTGGAGACGAGGTATGTGGCCCAATGAAACTGTTACTCTTACTTATAGGTCTATCTACCTAACATGGTATTGATGATGAGAAATGACAAAAAATAATTTCTATCCCTCCACCCCCCCCCATATAGCTCGTTTCGATTAACCGCACACTGGCAGAGAGAGGATTCAGCACTTGGGTTGACAGCTTTTGATCCTGGTTACAGATTCACACCAAGGCACCACATTGATAATCCAGAAAACATCTGGACATGCAAAATACTGTTTTGTGTTTATTTTTATTTTATTGGGAGTGATGTGTATATGCTACCAGAACCAAGCACTGATTCCGAGTAAAACTTTTTTTTTTCCCCTCATCCTTCACAACTTTAAACTTCAAGAAGAAAATGGAGCTTGTAAAAAAAAAAAAAAAACGATATTGTAACAAAATAAAAGGTAATGTGACTGCTTTCTCTCCGTCCTATTTAAGTCTCCGCCAAGGCCTCAGTATCACCAACTGCATTCCTCATCCTGTGGATATTTGGTGTGACGTGTTCACTATGAATGAGTATGAAATTATCTATATGGTTTATAGCAAACATGCCTTTTTTCGTCACTGTATCTTGCTTTGCAGGTTAATGACACTTCATGCAACTCACCATCACAAAAATATTTGGGGGGTGGCGGCACAGTCTGTCTTTGAGTATTAACGGAACACATGGTCAGGCATTTATTAACGTTACAGTTCACTTGTTTGTTAATGTTAAACTTGATGAGTTTTTCCATTTAATTGTCTTCCTTTTTCTTTGATTGTGATCTAGGAGTGGCACAGATTGCAACATCAGATGTCAGATCAAATGTGTTAATTTCATCCACTGCAGGAGCCATACTATATAGATTTGTGGACGTAGGAAGAATGAGCCTCATCTGGATAGCTCAATCTCCTATAAAGATACCAGGCTTTCCAGAGAGTTTCTATTCCCATTTATCTAAATTTGCAGTTAATTTGAGGTTCTTTTTTTTACCGCAAGAGGTGGTAATATGCCTAGCATACTGTTGCCTGATACATTTACACCAGTCCATGCCATGTCTTCAGTTTGCATGTGAAATCGAGAGCAGATGGTAATCTGACATGTCTAATCATTTACAATATACATGTTACATTTTAAGTTATGTGCACATTCAAAGAACTAGAAAGGGATGGCTCATAGTAGAAAAATCTTTATTTTTATTTTGTTGTAAGCCGACTCACAAATTAGTCTAGGTAGTTTAAGATGCACTGTTAAGTGCATGCTAGTTATTTTCTAAAATGAAAGGCAAAGTAGTTTTTTGGACAACATGAAATTAATCTCAAATGTCAATCTTAACTAGGGAAACTGGTCATATAATTGTGCCCCAATATGCCAATGCTTGGCAGATGTAATGTAAATGGGTTAATCAATTGGGAGAATGGTTTTAATTTCCAGTGATACAGGGCTCTTAATTTATTCAAAAACTGTCTAAACCTGTGTTGCTTCCCCCTGACACACACTGATGCGCTATTACCCAAAGCCTACTGCCAATGCAGTTCTATCCACTGAATTTTTTTTCATGCGAAATCAACCTAGAACTGTTGACATTGTTAGTTTTGGTGTAAATAATTAACTTTAACTATACTTTTGTATAAAAGCTGTATTCTAAAGGGAACATATTTTTCTGTTATGCCCCTGCCTTGAAGCTACATGTTTTTCATTGGCAGCACTGGTTTTAAGTGTGTACTTGGTTAGACAAAGTAATCATTTGATTATTTAAGTGTTTCCAGCTATGTTGACGAGAAGCATTTATCATACATGTACAGGTCATTTCTGCTAGGCTCATTTGATTCCTGGTTGTACAGATGAATTTAAAAATAAAAAGTATCAAGATAATGGTGTTATTCTTGAAAATAAGAATTTTCAGCACTACATAGTGATTGAACCTGTTTGCTGCCAAAAGGCCCTTGACACCCAAATCCGTCACAAATTAGCAAATGTTCAGCTGTCAGTTTGAAATGTTGTTTACTAAGACAGTTCGGTTATAACAGCTAGGCCTTTATTGATATTTAACCGGGATTGAATGGGCATGGTGGCAGTATCGTAATGAGAAGTGTGATCGGTGTCAGTATTGTTTTGCCCCTTAATGAACCATGCTGTAGGAGCTATCCAATACAAGGCTTCTTGATTAATATTTGGGTTGAGTTTACAGCATGGTCAAAGTTCTTTATGCTACTGAGGTAAGACATTTAAAATACATAAATACACAATGTTAAAAGGTGGGTATTCACATTAAGAGTAATGTATTATAGCTATAAGGCTATGCAGTCATTTTGGTCTTTGTTGCCAACGCACCTCACTTGGGGTTATAGAATCACTTTTAAACATGGATAACGGTTTGTATAAGTGCTGCTGACAATGTAAATCAGAAAAAGACTCAATTGAAATGCAAACTGCAATAATCTCCATAGAAAATTTGTATATGTCCTTAAAACAGACATGGTAAGATAGTGATACTGAGATAATGTCTTGCCTGGCCATTTTGTCCTCAAATTTTATTTTTGGAATTCTGTACATTGAAAACCACATTAGTTTGAACGGCGTGATTAGTGCTACAACCCACAAATGGTTAACTGAAGATATCTATGCCCATCTCCATTCATCATGATACTTGGATCACATTTACTACTAATAAAAAATAACAATGGAGTGGAGATGTCCATGTATGTTGTCCGGGTTCCTTTGATCACTGTTTCTCAGCTTCACTGCTGGACTGCTGTTCTGCTAGCATGTCTGTTAACTTGAACTCCAGCACGGGATCTCTGCACTCAGGGGACACCTGCCAGGTAGAAACATTAACAAGAGATGAAAAGGGAAGTGAGAAGGAGAATTCATCTCAGTTGAAACTTTGGAATATTATTAATATTACAATTATATTTATGCAAAGACTGATAACCAAATATAGCTATATATGTGAGTTTTGGTAATATATAGTCATAATAAACCTCAAAGCACACAAAGGCTTGCCATGACGAGGCACTGCTATTATCATACAAAGTAAAAATACAAGATGGAATTATGGTCCCCATTTTTTGTACTGAAATGAAGTCAAATATATACACTGATATATGCCTGATGCGCCAACCATGGTATTGTGGTAGGAATCTCACCACAGGTGCTCCTTTTCTCCTCAGCACAAGGCCCTCTGCCAGCAGTAATTTGCCAGTCTCTTCGAACAGAGCAGACTTGTCTAGCTCTCCGAGACTTTCAAGCCTTGAATATGTTTCCAAAAACCTTTGGATCAAAAAACATAGTACCAATTAACAACATTAATACTGTGAAGCTGCAAGAATTACTATAATTTGTCACCCATTACCAGAATGTATATTCTGATAATGGGTGATCACTGATCACATCTATACAATTGTCATTACCTACTTTTGACCATTTGGATATAATGCAATAACCATAACTTGACCAAACGCCAAAACACAAATTGATTTGGTGCCGGAGGTGGTGAAAGCTTCAAATTAGGCACACATATACCAGGTGACTGTGGGACTATATGGTCTTTAATCCATAGCAATAAGGCGAAAGGCCTACTCTTTTGGAGAAAGGCCTACATTTTATTATATTTTTGCCTTTTTTTACATGTTAAAAGTTATAAGGTAGGGTTTGAATGAATACATTAATAACATTCTTACACACCTTTGACATGCTGAAATATAATTTGATTTGGAGAGATCCAGAAGTCTGGGCCCAGTCCCATACACCTCGTAGAATTTCCTTTAAATTATAATTCACAATTAAAACACAATTATAGTTTCACAACTGAAGTAAACAAAAAGCAATGGAATTTCTATGCAATAAATACAAATCTACTTACGCTCTTATTTTGTCCTCCTCGTAAAATATATCAGCCACATATTCCTCTTTCTTGTAAAAGCCATACTGTGGCTTCACATAGATGGGGTCTTTCTTGGGTGGAAAAGCCTTATAGACCTCGTACCAGATGGGCGTCTCTTGGATGACTCCAGAGCGCATCAGATCTCGAACTCTAAATCGAACAACACATGTTATCATGTAACATGTAACAGCAATACAGAATAAAGAGTGTAAAATGGTAAAGAATGAAGAGTCACAATAATAACAAAATCAACAATTACAAACAAAGTCAGTAACATATGGAATAAGTCTCCTGAAAAGGTTTTTTTTACATCTGTTTTAAGTTCAAACTGTTCCTAGGATGGATTGAGAAAAGTAAAGAAATACTGATAATAATAAGTAGTGATAATACTCGAAAAAGTGAGCGCAAAGTGACCACGTTTACCTCCGGTGGCATACAGGAAGTGAAAAGACAGAAAAACAACAAATATGGCGCCGCCCATGTTGCAGCTATAAATTAGCGGTAACGAATACATTCAAGTTTTAAGCTAGGAATATAAAGACTATTATACAATTAAAATATTGAACTATAACCACATAATAAAACAGCTTAATAGTCGCCATCGCAAAGCTAACATGATACTGTTTCACTACGTGATATAGCGTGACAGTGTCGGCCACGGCGATTCTAACGTTAGTTTTATAAGACCACGAGTAGCCACGAGCCACGGGAGCCATTCGTCTTAAGCCATAATCATGTAAACATTACGAGAGTCAGTTTTTCGATTAGAGTATTCAATAAATACAGCAATCGACCAGATTACCAGACACACATGTCGTTGCAAAAATCATGTTTCAACCAAATATATCTTATAAGGCCTACCGTGTGAATACTGTGCCAAACTTCTCGAGCCTACTGCCTGCCATTATAATAATAACCTTCGCCCGAAAGACGTCGTAATAGCCGATATATGAAACAAACTCCTGCCCGTCACTATGTGGACTCCAGCATCAACCATCATAAGAAGGTCACCACCAGACCCGTACTGCGCATGTGTAATGGATATCACTTTACGGCACCGATCGCGTTTCCCTGAACACTTTGGTCCCCTCACAGACAACAGAAACAAAGGGCCCCTTGCGGACCCCAAAGATCAAGTTCCATATAGACATAGGTGCATAGACTGTGCCCAGTTCATAATATGACCATGTTTATCCCTCTGCAGATGTCCCTGAACCAGCACACTTAACTGACAAGTTGCCTAGGGACCACAGATGCAAAACCTGTTCTGTACATGGTCCCTGTCAACTAAACCAATTAACTAAACTACGTTAATGTATATAACGGAATAAAAATTGCCATAGCCTACTATGGCAATTGCTTTACTCTGTGTAAACCTCATACACTCCACTGTCCTGCAAAGAGGACAATATCCACAATACATGATGCATTAGTATTCCTTTGCTTTACTTAAACCTTAATGTTATGTACTTAAACCTTAATGTAAACCAGTTTACATTAAGTAGTATGTCTTACTATGCCTTATTATGTAAATGGGATGGGATAGGAATCCAGGTTTCTAAACGTGACCCTGATTTTGTTTTTATTGCTACAATTGGATGCTTCGGTTACCCTGAGTAAGAATATTTATAATCAATATATTTAAATTATTTTTAATTCTTTATTTGTGTGTGCTACAGTGTGCTTAGTTAGATGTAACGTTAACACTATCTTCCTTAAAAATGCCAATGGTCTTATGTTCAAAATTACCATTTGAAGAAACTGTTAGGGTTAGGGTAGACTGTAAACGATGGGGCTGCAGGTTGAGATCCCACAGCTCTGGTGGACGTCATGTTTCATAGAGCCTGACCCAGGATCCCACAGCTCTGGTGGACGTCATGTTTCATAGAGCCTGACCCAGGATCCCACAGCTCTGGTGGACGTCATGTTTCATAGAGACTGACCCAGGACCCCACAGCTCTGGTGGACGTCATGTTTCATAGAGACTGACCCAGGATCCCACAGCTCTGGTGGACGTCATGTTTCATAGAGACTGACCCAGGACCCCACAGCTCTGGTGGACGTCATGTTTCATAGAGACTGACCCAGGACCCCACAGCTCTGGTGGACGTCATGTTTTATAGAGACTGACCCAGGACCCCACAGCTCTGGTGGACGTCATGTTTTATAGAGACTGACCCAGGACCCCACAGCTCTGGTGGACGTCATGTTTCATAGAGACTGACCCAGGAGTCCAGCACCCCACAGCTCTGGTGG
>OMLJ01070855.1:0-10331 GCA_900302595.1 Gadiculus argenteus | reverse complement strand
CTAAAGGGGTAGTTCGGGACATATTTGGACCTCATTTCCAAGTGAGCCAGTGTGTTATTTATCATTGGAGACCGTTTTCAACACTTTCATTTAGTCCTTCTAGTTGCAGAAAACGCTTGTGCTAGGCTAGCGCAAGTCGAGGGGATCTGCTAGCCTGCCAATAAAAACAGTTTTACCCACTCCACAGTACACCCAAGGCAAACCAATTATAACGCCAGACTGTCTATGTAAATGTCTGTGTTGATAGAATAATGTTAGAAATAAACTTACCATTGCATTACATTTAGTTTATAATCCCTGTATTTGGAAGCAGGCTATGGCAGCGGCGGACTGATATTAACCTGGAGTGTGCTTCTCTGTTTACCTTTACCAGAAAGTAGTCCCCCAAAATCTAATGTGATCATTGCGATACAAGGATAGTTTTATTTCTAATATTATTCTATCAACACAGACATTTACACCGATATTCGGGCATTATAATTGGTTTGACTCGGGTGTACTATGGAATGGGTAAAACTGTTTTTATTGGCAGGCTAGCAGATACCCTTGACTTGCGCTAACTTAGCATCAGCAATTTCTGCAACTAGAAGGACTGAATGAAAAGTGTTGCAAACGGTCTCCAATGATAAATAACACACTGGCTCACTTGGAAATGAGTTTCGAATTTTTCTTTTTTTAATTTTTTTTCTTTTTTCATTTTCTTGGCTAAAGGACATTGAACGTTCCTGTCTGGAAACTCCAGACGTCATTGCAGAGACTTCATCAGATAGTGATGGATCCACATCTGATAAAGACTATGCACCTCATAAAGCAGAAATCAGTGATGGATCCAGCACTGACGATGATTATACACCTCATCAACTCACTGCATCAACTTCCTCAACTTCCTCAAGGTATAAGGACAGTACAGAGAGTGTTGCACAACACATAGACTGTGCTGAAGATGGAGACGGGGCTGCTTCCAAGAGCACATCAGACACTGTAAACCCAAACCCCAAAGACATTTCCACCAACAAAAATTACTGTTATGTCTGCAATATCCCTCAGTCTAAGATTGCACGGCACCTTAAAAAACATGAAAAAGTAGAACCAGCTATTGCTGAGGCATTCATGTTTCCTCCACATTCAAAAGAGAGAAAGAGATTGCTCGAAAAGCTCCGTAACCGAGGGAATTACCAACACAACCAAACGGTTATGGAGAATCAGAGTGGACCTCTGAAAGTAAAAAGAAGACCGGGAAAAAAACAGCCACTAAACAAAAAAATGTATGTTCATTGTTTGTATTGCAAAGGTATGTTTGTACGTAAAGAACTGTGGCGCCACATGCGTAGATGCCCTTCAAAAACTGCAACAGACACCGAAGCAACTGGTCAGAGCAAAGTTCTTGCACTGGTTGATGTTGCAGAGGCAACATCTTCCAAAGCTATCTCTCCTGGTTTCTGGAAGGTCCTTGGGAACATGAAACAGGACGACATTGCATCTGTTGTCCGGAACGATTTTCTCATACTGCAACTCGGTCAGTCTTTTTACAATAAACACGGCAACGATCCAACAAAAAATGAATATATACGACAGAAGGTTCGAGAAATGGGGAGGCTCTTGTTGAGCCTGAGAAAAAATCATTCAATTTTTAGTTTTGAAGATGCTGCAAAACCAAACCATTTTTATAAAGTCATTGAGGCTGTGCGAGATGTTGCAGGCTTTCATGAAGACACGCATTCATATCACACTCCGAGTCTTGCTTTGAAATTAGGGCATTCCCTAAAAAAGATTGGGGATATTATGATCTGCAGGGGTATTGCAGCAGAAGATGACAAAATGATCAGCGCAGCTGAACGATTCCAAGCTCTCTGTACAAAAGAATGGACTGAGCTTGTCTCACACACCGCTCTTGCAACTTTGAACAAAGCAAAGTTCAACAAACCGTCAACAATACCATTTACTCAGGACGTGCAGCGGTTCCACCAGTACCTGGAACAAAAATCTGCTGACGCTGTAAAAAATTTAACAGAGAATGAGTCTCCACAGGCATATGCCGAACTTGCCAGGGTAACTCTTGCGCAAATAATTATATTCAACAGACGTCGTGCAGGAGAAGTGTCGAAAATGAAACTGGAGTCTTTCAAGAAAAGAGACAAGACTGAGCTCCATGAGGACATAGCTGTTGGTCTCACACCATTTGAACGAAAACTGACCAGGCACTTCAGCAGGGTAGAAATAATGGGAAAAAGAGGGAGAAAAGTTGCTCTTTTGATGAACCCTGAGGTTGTCACTGCAGCAACACTTCTTGCAAATAAAAGAGATGCATGCAATGTGCACAATGACAACCCCTTCCTATTTGGAAGGTCACAGTGTCCCTCCACAAGCTTCTACAGGGGGCAGGACTGTATCAGGATGTTTGCCAGTCAATGTGGAGCAAAGAATCCAGAATATCTAAGGTCAACGCATCTTCGTAAGCATGTAGCGACACTCTCCCAGATTCTCAACTTGAAGAACAATGAGCTGGACCAACTGGCAAATTTTTTAGGGCATGATATTCGAGTCCACAGAGACTTCTATAGACTCCCAGAGGCAACAATTGAAATGGCGAAAATCTCAAAGCTTTTGCTTGCCATGGAGAAGGGATCTCTAACGAAATTCCAAGGAAAATCTCTTGATGAGATTGAGATTGAAGGCGAGTACTTTTTATTTTTTATCTTTATTTTTAATAGCTTGTTACAGTTACATCATGCATTACAGGTAGTACAATACATTAAAGGAACAAGAAATTCAATAACAAGTCTGGAATGGAGAATTTTATAGAGAACACTTTGTGAAAGATGATAGTAGTATTATGATATTATTATTAATTAGTAAATAATACAATGTATGAAAATTATGTGTTCATCAACATGCTTTTCTTTAGATGAACTGGAACCGATTGATGGAGATGCTGAAGATGATGAGGACAATGATGGAGACAGTGACGATGATGGGGAAGATGATGGAGATGAAGTGGCAGAACCTGTCCTTGGACTGCAGGGTATGTAACATATGTATTCTTCGAAAATGCAGTGAAGGGTTCAGTGTCTAACATTGGAGTACACATTCTATGTGAATTCCACATTTGTGGCTTTATTATTGCTTTATATAAAAGGGAGCTACATCTCAATATATTGTAAGAGTTCAATGCTTCTATGAACCACAGCCTCAATAATGAATGTAGTTAATTGACCTCTTGATGAAAACTCCAATTTATCTTTGTAAAGGTCTGTCTGTGTCTGCTGTCTGTGCCCTGTCTGTCTGTCTGCCTGTGTCTCTGCTGTGTCTCTGTCTGTATCCTGTCTGTCTCTCTGCTGTCTGTGTCTTGTCTGTGTCCTGTCTGTATGTCTGTCTGTCTCTCTCTGTCTGTGCCCTGTCTCTCTGTCTGTCTGTGTTCTGTCTGTCTCTCTGCTGTCAGTTTCCTGTTGTCAGTCTGTCTGCATTAGAAAACATGGCTGTGTGTGGAGTGGTGCTGAAATCTTATGCATTGTGTCATTTCTTTAGCAATTGTCAAGTAGCGTAACTTACAACTTGATTCACAAATTGCAAATGGGGAATCTGACTTGGCTGCAGCTTAAAAAAATTGAGTCAAAAGGTCATCTGTAAAGCTTTCAATTAATAAATGTGCCTTTTCAAAAGTGAAGATAACTTAACTGCTGTAATAATTCATATTATGGCAAGCACTACTCAATTAAGTTGTAGTAGTAGTTATGGTATCCCTGATGTCCAAAATTTGACAGATACTGTATGTATGTATAGCAGAGCCACCAGGATGACCCTATTTATTTATTTATGAGTATTTTATTATCCACCTTGTATATTGTGAACCGGTGTAACAAGTGAATGTCTGCAGTGTGGAATCAATAAAGTCAATCTTATCTTATCTGAACAAATATGCATGTCAGGATCATGCTTAAATCGCAAAACTAAAATCACATCCTGAAAACATTTAGACTCCATTACTTTTGTCATCATTACTTTGATTGATGACACAGGCCTGTTTTGCTTTCTCTTGAAAATGTAGGGATGGAGAATCCTGAGGAGATCACCAGCTCAGAAGGTAATGTGTGGGAATACCACAGATTTTTCTTTATTTTTATTTCATTGGAGGTACTACTAAAGAATTGGTTTGGAGTTTTATTCTTACAAAAGGTATTTTTTGTTTCTGTAGAAAAAACGAATCAGCTGAAAAATCAGAGTGAGGTCACCGGCTCTAATGGTAGGTCTCCAGTCATTCATAACTTTTATTTTGTACTTCAAATGTTGTACTACTGTCAGTCTTAGTTTCAGGTAGGGCCTGAATGTCATGTGCTTTGGCTTAATTTGAAGGCCTATGCACACAGCCATCTACTTATCAATATCACTTTGGGTATCATGGTTAATTGGTTTTGTTGTCAAAGATGAAAAGATTTGTGTTATTTTATGTTTTTTGGATATAATTGTATCACTGGAGATACTTAAATTTATTTTTAGATGTTTTAGTTTTAGACATTGAGTGATAAAATGTGCCTCTACAATGTATATGATTCAAAATAAAAGTTACATTATTGCATAGCTTTTCAAAATAAAAGTTCAGATTCCTGATGCTCAGAAATTTTGAGGAATCGATTTCAACATTTGTTCTTCTTCACCAGGAAAAAGAAAACGTATGCATTCAGCCCAGGAGGAGGCCAGCAACCGCAAAGGTAAATATTATTATCATCATTATTATTATTATTATTATGCTGCTGCCATGGATTGATTTTCTTTTTAGGTAGTGTAACATTAAAAGTTATGTTGATGCTACTTAAAACCTGTAGAGACTAAGATTTGAACAGCAAATCTTTTTTTGTGGTGTAGGTTTCAGATTGTCAAAACATCAACTGTAGTGCACATGCCGTTGGTGTCAAGCTGCCATTACTGTTCTTGATATGTCAGTCCTAAAGATAGGATTTGATAAACATATCTGATTTGTCTGCACTCTGAGCAAAGCCTAACTGTCTTTGTGTTCAGAGTTTTAGTAAAAAGAAAAAAAGTTGTCATTGACCCAGGATGAGTCTTAAGAGTTCTAAAGGTATAATGTGTGATTTTAGGGTGGGGGTCATGTTGAGGATGTAGGTAGGTATAACGGGGGATAAAGGTCTTATCGAATTTCAGGTTTATTTGTTATATGCAGGTGTCTGTCACCATGCTGTCTCCTGTCCACGATCATCTCTTTAGTTTTGCTGATGTTCAGAGAGAGGTTGTTGATCTAACACCAGCTGGTTAGCATAGAATGTGTTGAGTTCATCCAGGAGCAATGCGGTGTGCTGACCAATGTCTCTATTTCTCCTTTTGTAGTCTGATGCACCATAGTCCGCTCCACATGGAGTCAGAGCTGTTGTAGTCCGACTCCACTTTGTCCCTGTATATCTCGTTGTTCGTGCCTTAAACTTAGCACAAATCTCCTAACTGATCCAGGGTTTCTGGTTTGGGTAGGTGCAGATAGGAGCTGTAGGGACCACATCACCAGTGCACTTAGAGTCTGTAGTAGGCTACATATGTGGATATTCATTGATGTTGCAGTGGTCTGATTTTCAAGATAGGATGGGTAGGGGTTTGTAGCTGTCTCTGAATCAGGTGTAGCAGTAATCCAGAGTCTGCTCACCCCCAGTGGGAAAAGTGATGTGTTGGTTGTATTTTTGGGAGAACCTTTTTCATGTTGGCTCTGAAGTCTCCCAAAACAATAAATGCAGCCTCAGGTGAGAGTTCCATTTATACACATCTACAGCTCCTCCAGGGCTAGAGTCTTATCAGCCTATGTAAATGAATATTGTCTTTTATGTGTTGTAACTTTGGGGATACTGTGAAGAAGACCATTTACTCTGTTAGCTAAGTGAGCGATCTTTTATAGTTTGTTCTTTTTGACACTTGTAAGCATGTTGCAAAACACATAGCACCATACAGAGGGACTGGCTGTTCACTTCCACAATGATTTTTTATCTTATAGTGTCTACTTCTCGTAAGATACAGCTTATTCAGTCTGTATACTGTAAATATTATAATTTGGCTTTGAAAATTAAACAACTTTTCCACAAATGGTTTGTAGTGTGTACAAGCTATTCTCAAAAGAGCATTTCTTGTTTTCTGCAGGAAAAACAAAACTGTTGAAAACCCAGGAGGTCACCAGCTCCCAAGGTAAAAGCTGCTTTTCCTACATTTACAACAGTGCAGTAGCACAGTTGAGGTGATGACCCAAGAAATTAATTAAACTAAATTGAATTAGGTTTAATATACTTCATCTTATATCCTCTGGAAAGACCCTATCTGTGTGGTTTCCCAAGGCATGCTGGTTGTGTTGCGTTGATGGTGTTTGTTCAGTTTAGATTTTAGTTGTGTCTTTTGAGTCGTCCATTCGTGTCGGTCAGCTGTCTTCATATACCACTGTAATTGAATAACACTTTATTCTATTACAGTGGTGAACATTACATTTGTATAGAACATAAAAACAAAGTCAACTATTTAGCTGTATTGGATATCTTCACAATCTAAGCAAGAAAAATATGTTCTTGTGATTGGCAGTGTCAAGAAGATATGTGAAAAAGCCATGGAGTGAAAGTGAAGTCAAAGCAGTCACAAAATACTTCAGAACTCATATTTCTAAGGGACAGCTTGCATCCAAACTGGAGTGTGAGCAGTGCAGGCTTGCAGAGGATCCTGTTTTGCAGCATAGAACTGTTCAAAATATCAGGGATTTTGTGAGGAACAGGGGGCTTAAAAATAAGCAGGTCGCATAGAGCCCTTTTTTTTTTCTTTTTTTTTTACGTTTATGTTTTGAGCAGTACTTTTGAGCAGTACTAGAAATACTAGTAGATATTGCCCAATTTTTGTTGTTGTTATTGACTGACTAATATTGTGCTCTTTTATTATATTAATTATTTTACTCTGAACCTTTTTTGCACTTGAATTCTATGCATACATGTTATGTTAAGCTTTTATAGAACGTCAAAAAGCCATGGCGTGAAAGTGAAGTCAAAGCAGTCACAAAATACTTCGGAACTCATATTTCTAAAGGACACCTTGCATCCAAACTGGAGTGTGAGCAGTGCAGGCTTGCAGAGGATCCTGTTTTGCAGCGTAGAACTGTTCAAAATATCAGGGATTTTGTGAGGAACAGGGGGCTTAAAAATAAGCAGGTCACGTAGAGCCCCTTTTTTTTTACGTTTGTTTTGAGCAGTACTAGCAATACTAGTAGTTATTGCCCAATTTTTGTTGTTGTTATTGACTGACTATTGTGCTCTTTTATTATATCAGCAATTATTTTACTCTGAACCTTTTTTGCACTTGAATTCTATGCATATGTGTTATGTTAAACTTTTATAGAACGTTTTATAAAGATTCAAAGTCTCATTATAATAAAGTGTTTTTCATTGAAAGAAATTGTGATCTAACATTTCATTTATTTTCCTCTAGTTGCTGACACAATTTCAATAAGAACCCTTGAAAAGGTGAATGTAAAACAAGAGAAATTCGAGCAGAAGTTCAAGCTGCTGAGCATGTCAGCCACTCGTTTAATAAACGCCCATTTTATCCCTTTTAAAATAAATCAATTTCTCATATTACTGAGGTTGTCATTGTTTACAGATGTTAACTAGAGAGGTTGAACTCAGCAAAATCATACTGTAGAACTAAAACTTGCCCACCAATTAGTGCTCTGTTCCATTGATCAAGGCTGAGCTAGTTTTCTATGGATTTTTGTGTATAGGTAATGTTTAGTTGTACCAGGTTGATCCTCACAACTAAGGGTTTAATAGGCTTCAGACTCATCAGTTCAATCAGAAGTTTATTGCCAAGTAGGTTTGCACAATTTGACTTGGTGTAGTTAGTGCAGAATAAACATTAAGTAAAAAATATAGGAAGATAAAAAAACAAGTATTAAAATCTAAACAATATAAACATATATACAAAATCTTCTACAACGAAGGAGCTGTAGTGCAAACTGAGGCGCAAGTATATGACATGTAACAGTGAGAGTTTACAATGTATTCACAGAATTCTATAAATGTGCAGATATACAACAGGCTGAAGTGGTCACAAATAAATAAAGACTGTTAATGTTATGCAGAAAGTCTGAAGATGCTACGTTAATGTAGCATGTCGATCTGGATGGGGAGAGGGAGAGAGTCAGTGTCAGAGGGGGCTCCAGAACTTGTTGATAAGGCTAATAGTGGATTGGAAGAAACTGTTTTTGTGGTGAGAGCTTTCGGTCCTGATGGACCGCAGCCTCCTGCCAGCGGTGAGTGTCTCAAAGAGTCTGTAACCGGGGTGGGAGGGGTCAGCCATAATCTTACTTTCACGCTTTATGGTCCTAGAGTTGTACAGGTCCTGGAGGGATGGAAGATTGCAGCTGATCACTTTCTCAGCAGATCAAATGATACGCTGCAGTCTGCCCTTGTCCTTGGTAGTGGCAGCAGCGAACCAGATGGTGATAGAAGAGGTGAGGATGGACTTGATGATGGCAGTGTAGAAGTGCGCCATCATTGTCTTTGGCAGGTTTATTTTCTTCAGCTGCCGCAGGAAGTACATCCTCTGCTGGGCTTTCTTGATGAGGTCCTGGGAGATGGTAGTTCCCGGGAAGCGAAAAGACTCCACTGCGTCGATTGTGGAGTCACAGAGGGTGATGGAGGCAGGTGCTGATGGTCTGTGAGTCTGAGACATTTTTCCCCAGCTTCACGTGCTGCTTCCTGTCAGAAAGGAAGTCTGTGATCCACCTGTTACTAGCTACTGTTGAACTCCTGAGCTACATAGCTCACCACTACTGCCACTCGACACTTTATGGAAAAACATGTTTACATCTCCCTACATTTCAGTTTACATTTTATATTTATATCTACATTTATATTATACATATTATATATTTATATCACATTACATTTTACCTCCACACTTTTATTATTATTATTACTGTTATTGTTGTTCTACTTACTTTTATTTCTATTTATATATTTAAGTCTTATTGCACTATTGGAGGAGCCCAAGACTTAAGAATTTCATTGCCAGCGACTGCTCTGTCATTGTTGTGCATATGACAATAAAAACATCTTGAATCTTGAATCTTGAATCTTTTCTGATGTTTCTGACCCAGAAGTGACCCTCATCCTGAAATTATTGTAGTAATCCCGGATCAGGTCATGATCTTACTGGGAACATGATGGAAGTGTAGAGCGAGCTCGACCAGTTTGTGCGGTATGGACCCATAGGCGTTGGCCGGTCGCCTCTGTTTTCATGGGCCTCTCTGATTAACTGTGTAACTACTCCAGTGTTTTCCAAGCTGCCAGGAGCTCCAGGGCTCCCTCCCTTCTGTACTGATGGGTTGACGTAGTTGTTCTTGAGGAGAAACTCTGTCAGTCTTTGTGAGACGATGCTGAAAAACACCTTCCCTTCGACACTCAGTAGTGAGATGGTCCGAAACTGGTTGATGTGTCTTGTCTTTCGACTTCTCCCCTTGATGTTCATCACGACATGAACATCAAGAAGAGATATGCTGTCTTGTTGTTGTGTAAAGTCCTAACCATCACATTCATTTGGTTTTGGGTTTTAGGGAGGTATATCACATGCTGATAGCATCCTTTATTGATATAAGGATGTGTGAGAGGGAAGTTATTGAAGTGGATGCTGGTAGTGGGGCTGGTGGTTCTCTAGCGTGATAAAGCTTCTCTCTTCAGGAGCGGGGGCTTTGGTGGAGCAGGTAACTCGAGCGGACAGTTGCTGCAGGGGAATAGGACTTTCGCCATTAGCTTGAATGACAATGCATCTGAAACACTCTCAGCCGCTGCCCGAGACGTAGCTCTGACGCGGACCCCTTGTTAGCCACAATGAGATACAAATACTAAATAAAAGCCAACAGATTATTCATTTACAATGCGTGGATCTGAGCTTCGTATCATATCCCATCATGCATATTTCATAGAGACGCAACCCTCCATGGGATTGGCTTCCTCCGGACACCGGGGACGCTTCGATCCATTAACGTCTCTATGCCCACGTGTGTGTGACTCTGTGTGAGAGTGTCTGTGTTTGTTTGTGTATGTGTGTGTGTATGTATGTGTTTGTTTGTGAGCATGTCTGTTTGTGTGTCTGTTTGTGTGTGTGTGTGTCTGTTTGTGTGTGTGTGTGTGTCTGCTTTTCTGTGTGTGAGTGGGTCTGTTTGTGTGCGTGTGTGTGTGTGGGTGTGTGTGTGTGTGTGTGTGTGCGTGTGTGTCTCTGTGCGTGTGGATGCTAAAAGGGATATTGTCTTTTATTCTTGCTTTTATTCCAAGGAGAGAGATAGAATGGGTTTTGGAACTGAATAA
>OMLJ01070809.1:0-23187 GCA_900302595.1 Gadiculus argenteus | reverse complement strand
TAGCAGAGCCCCCCACCCCCTCACCTCTGATGGACCTCAGCTAGCTCCGCCTCCTTCTCCCTGGTGACCCGCTCCACCTCCAGCCGCAGCCGGGCCCGGACCTCCGACACCTCCACCTTCATGCGGCGGTTCTCCTCTTCCGTCTCCACCAGCCGCTCGGCGAACTCCGTCCGGATCACGTCCGCCAGGCTGTGCCGCTCCACAGACAGCTTGTCCCGGCTCTGGGCGAGGAGGCCGTTCGTTATTGGTCCGTTGATTATTGATCGATTCAGGCAGAATCTCTCAAATCAGTGGATTCTATGCCGACCAAATCGATCCCCTTTGTTAATAGTTATTTGAAAATAAGCTGCGGTTAAATGAATAAAACCCACCCACCCATGGCTGAAATAAACCTTTTTTCATTTTTATTTTCTCAGCCAAAGATTTATTTATAACTCCACTCCTTCCCAATTCAATTTTCAATTCATTCAATTCAATTTTATTTGTATAGCCTTTAATCACCATTACAGTCTCAAAGGGCTTAACAGGCAAAATATTTGTGACACATGGATCAATAGATACATATGGATGTATAGATATAGATCTATATCTATATATAGATCTATATCTAATCTATATATTTAACAATTATCCCTCGAGGTCGAATGGAGGGATAATTGTTTTAGTAAAATACAACTAGTAGGGCAGTAAATACAACAGATTGATCAGAAACGTCATCAAAACGCAAAGCAGCCGCCGTTGTTTTTGTTTACAAAGCCCGCGATTTCGCTACTAGTAGGCTATGACTTATAGCCTACTAGCAGCTCTAGGTGTGAGGTGTTTGAGTCTGAGGAGCCTCACCTGCACCACGTCCTCCATCTCCTGCTCCCTCTGCCGCAGCAGGGCCTGGGCCTGGCTCAGCTCCGCCGCCGTCTCCGTCTGCAGCTTCCTCAGGTGCTGCTGCTTCTCCACCGCCGCCCGCTCAGACTGCTCCAGCTCCCGCAGCTCCACCTCGTACTTCTCCCGCACCCGCTTCACCCTGGGGACCCGGGGAGGAGGAGGAGGAGGAGGGGGAAGGGGAGGAAGAAGAAAGACACCAATGTTGAAGACACCAGCCACTTCAGAAGGCTGTGGGTGCGGCGTGGACTTTGCTTGAGGATGGTAAAGCAGGGTGTGATTTGCCGGAGGGGATGCGTGGGATTTACCCCTTTCTGGTCTCCATATCCCTGCGCAATTATTTTTCTCCCCGGCGGGATCACTTTGGGGGAGCGGACAAAATGTAGAAGAAGAGTGTTTAACTCAGTAAAGGTATCAGTCTTCAGTGCGATACAACGCAAAAAAGTCAGCGGTCGCGTTCATAAGACAATAGAAGACATCATTTTGAGATTATGTTTGAATGACTATTGAATATTGAAGTTCATAAATGTGTTTTGGCCCTTGGCCGAGTGGCCCTACCCGTGGTATTGGTCTGGGGTTCACTCTTGCGTGTTTGCGGTGCTTGACACCAGCCCCTATGAGTCCCCAGTATTAAAATATTCCTGCAAATGCAGTGAAGAAGTTCAGGTTCCGAAATTCATGATCTATTTTTATGAATAACCCCCCCCCGCCTCAGTTTTTTTTTTCCCAAATGCCCCCTGATGGTAAACATGACAAAACTATTGTTGTGGACCATACTTTACTAAATGTTGAATAGCTGACCTCGTGTTGACCTCGTAGCTGTTTACTAAGTGTAAATATTTAAACACAGTTCAAAACCTCATGGTCCAAAATACGTATGCTTATCCTCAATGTGTGTGGAATAGACAAACAGATAAAACTGAGTAATAACTCAGGCACCGTGGTTGCCAAGAGGTCCGCTGCTCTGCTCACAGGCTTTGGAGCTCCCTGCCCCCGCACATTCAACAGTCTGACACCCGGACACAAATCTCGCCTCAAACACATCTGTTACAACTGGCCACACAAGTCGATTACCGGCTACCGTAAATAATATAATAGAGGCGCCAACAAATTTAACTTAATCTCCCTGCCCTCTTGATACTTGGCTGTTTTAAATGTGTTGGCGCCTCTACTATATTACATATGGTAGTCGGGAATCGACTTGTGTGGACTTCCTGGAAACATGGATGTACTGGTAAGGCACAGACATGGAAAAGTCTTTTTTAATAACTCCCGCTAAGCTAACCAAGTTGTTGATGCTTCGATGTGTAGTGACCCTAATCATGCTACTGCAGAGGTTTGGTGCTATTTTGAACAATATTAGTGGTTAAAAAATGCAGATTTGGAAGTTAATGAGGTGAGCCCCTGGTTCTTAACGAGGTGAGGCCCTGGTTCTTAACGAGGTGAGCCCCTGGTTCTTAACGAGGTGAGCCCCTGGTTCGTAACGAGGTGAGGCCCTGGTTCGTAACGAGGTGAGGCCCTGGTTCGTAACGAGGTGAGGCCCTGGTTCGTAACGAGGTGAGCCCCTGGTTCTTAACGAGGTGAGCCCCTGGTTCTTAACGAGGTGAGGCCCTGGTTCTTAACGAGGTGAGCCCCTGGTTCTTAACGAGGTGAGGCCCTGGTTCGTAACGAGGTGATCCCCTGGTTCTTAACGAGGTGAGCCCCTGGTTCTTCGTGCAAGTTCTTCACGCTTTCGGTTTTGTGCGGCCAAACTCGTGTGAGTAATACAAATACTGATTCGCTTTTGGTGTGCACAGCTCAAGGAAAACACTAGTAGAGGACTGTCTGCCTATCAGCACTCACAAAGCCTCAGATAACAAGAGTCCAGGGCTCAGCCAACAAAGCCTCAGGATAACAATAGATTGTTAAAACAAACCATCCATCACCAAACACACCTGCGTGGCAACATGGAGCAGCAGGGGATGAACCTCTACAATAAACCGTTCTGCGTCACCACCACCCTGCACCCTCGTCTCTGTCTGGAGGAGCCTCCACCCAGGTGGCGTGAAGCACTGTTACAACAGACAGTAATCGATCTCTCTCTCTCTCACACCTGTTCTCGGCCGCCCGCTCGCACTCGTCCCGGGCGCCACTGGTCTCGTCCTCCAGCCTCTTGATGGCGAGCTCTATCTCCTGGTCGCGGCCGCGCAGCACCTCCTCCTTCAGCTCCCGCTCCCGGCTCAGCAGCCACGTCTCCTACGGGAAACACACACACACACATTCTGCATCAGGGGGAAGTCACTCTCTGGTGTCTCTCTCTGTCAGGGGGAAGTCACTCTCTGGTGTCTCTCTCCGTCAGGGGGAAGTCACTCTCTGGTGTCTCTCTCCGTCAGGGGGAAGTCACTCTCTGGTGTCTCTCTCCGTCAGAGGGAAGTTATTCTCTGGTGTCTCTCCATCAGGGGGAAGTTATTCTCTGGTGTCTCTCTCCGTCAGAGGGAAGTTATTCTCTGGTGTCTCTCTCCGTCATTTACATTTACATTTAGGGCATTTAGTAGACGCTTTTATCCAAAGCGACTTACAATAAGTACATTTGTCATAGGAAGTGTCACAATACATCGCTATCGGTAAAATGAGGATGTTCATAGAACAAAGTGCAAGTGCTATCAATCGTCAAACCAACCTATTCCCTTAGTACAGCAGTGATAGCCAACTACTGCAGGTGATACGCAAATTACTAAACAGTAGATTCATATACATTTGTTAAAAGTTCACAAAATTCACCAAAAATGTGTTAAAGGTAAGCAAAATGTTACATACGATAGGTGCATAGTTAATTGCGTAGGATACAATGGTGGGTGGGGGGGGTTTGCTATGGAGAGTCCAGCAGGACCAGCAGGAATTGAACCCCTGTCGCTGGCGTACAAGTCTTAATAGTAATCCACTACACCACCGCTGCTACATCCCAGCAGTTGAAAACATGCAATACATTTTGTGTGTATTCAAAGTGAATTAAACTAAATTATAGAATAAGGCAGGTTGGACGTTGCGTTTGCCTTTTGAAATAATCATCCCTCTATTTGGATTAATGGCTAACAATTCTGCATTTGGCATAGTTATTTTATAGACAATATGCAGAATCTTTTCACTTATACAAATTTACACGATCTGCTATTTTTTGCCAGCACGCCTCCCTGGCCTTATGTGCAACTGTGTTGCCCCTAGCTGTTATATGATTTTTTAACTCCTCATATGAGTTCATTGAGGGAAATGGATCAGAGTGAAATAGTGAGTAAAATGACGTGATAAACTCCATTGAATGGTACTTCCAATGCGCATTGAACCTAAAGTGGAAAACCTGGCTGGACAAAAACGAATCCTAAGCGAGCGTCGTAGTACCGTTGAACTCTGATTGCGAGTTGCGTTTCAGTCGAGCCAGGTTTTCCCAAGAAAGCCTGGGTATGTTCAGCGAGGTTCGTGGTACACCCTACAGGTGTACAAGTTGACGTACCTCTGTTCCATCACTCTTCTGGACGAGAAAGACCTCACTCCAGAGCTGAATGCCGGTTGTCTCTGGTTCTGAACCCCCCCTCCAAGAGAATCCAGTCAGAGGCTCTTCATCCTCTCCAAGCCAGTTTTCATCCGACTGAGAAAGAAACATTTTTTATACATTTACCTTTATTCATATTCATCAATGTATTTATCCAGGGAGACTTCCACAAACAAATCCAAAAAATATATATTATCCTATACAAGGTACCTCAAAATAATATATTTTTTATACTGGTTGACTGTGGTGACCTCACTAAAGAAAACAATCATGTATATTTAAAGGTTAGGCAGGGAATTCATTTTAGAGGCGTTTTTTGTTTAAATTCTCTTTAGAGTTAATCTGCCATCAGTAAATCAAATGCTCTGACAAAACAAAACAAAAATCTGTGGCCGTCACAGACCTGTGATAACCCCTTCTGATCATTTAATTCGGCCAAGTGTAATAATTGGATGGTCTACCCGTCAGTCTATCTACGGCTACCTGCATGCACCCATTGCTCATTGACAGAGTCTCTCACAAAGCTAGGCAGTCCTATTGCGTAAGCTGAGCGACATGGTAATGTGAGTGGAGTGTGAGTTTAGAGGAGTGGCTTTGGAGGGTGTGGAGGAAGGGTGGAGTTTTTCAGTTGGATGCTTTCAAAAATCAACCTTACTCTGGCTGGTCTCTCCAAATGTTTGGAGAGGCCAGACATGTACCTATTCAAAATATGATAATAAATACATTAAAATACAGATTTATAGGACCTTTGTAATTCTTCAGTGGTATAATAGCAGAACAGGATAAGCAAGACAAGTATATTTTCAATATTTGCAGTGGGACCACAAAGAAACGTACCGTCCTATACATGTAGCGCAGCATGAAGTCCAGCAGGAAACTCTTCCCCTTCCGGAAGGCGCCGGCGACCGACAGAACCACAACATGTTTGTCTCTGATCTCCGGGGTGAGAAGGATTTGTCCCAAAGCCTCAGTGTCCAACGCAAAGGAGTGGTCCTCCTTGCACACAGTTACGATTTGAACTGGACCAGGGACCATGGTTAGCAGTGCAGCTCTCTGGGGACGTCAAACATGAAATGTCTGTGAATGACACTCACATGCTCACACACCCACCCTGGGGAGCGAACACTAACCGCAGAGGAATCCCATGATAAAAAATAATTTTAAATGAGACAATGTTTGGTTCTGTATAACAACTACAGGGTGGTTGAATGGCTGTTACTGTATTCCCCTTGGGCTATTGGCTAGAACATATTTGAACCCACAAACAGGCGTCCTTTGAGGGTTCAATACATTTCATTGTGGCTCTGTAAAACGTTCCTAAAAGGGGAGATGTTTGCATGACAAATCATCCATATCTTATTAGCAACACCAAGTGGTTTCCTTTACTATTATTCTCTTCTTTCTTCATAATTTAGATTTGCTTATTCTGATTCTTACTCTTACGGACAGTGCTATTGTTTTTAGCAGATGGTCGTTAGACTTTAGGTGGGGTACATAGGTACTAGACATGCCATTCATTACATAGCGATGAAAAGTCTTTACAGAAACCTGAAAGTGATACCTGAATCAATTCATGCACTGAGGATATCCTAGTGTATTGGATTAGTAATGACTACTGCTTTTAAACATGTCCTAAACTGTCTAAAGCCATCTTCCGCGCGTAAGAAACGGGTTTCTTTACACATGTTAATGTATTTGACCGATATCCGTTCAACTTTTGCTAAAAGTACAAAGAGAAATGTGAACGATGTGAAATATGTGTCTGGGAGGTTCGCCTGAAGCTCTCAAAACAAACCTAGTCAGACTGGCTTTCAGATGCCGATCTTGAAACACCCGGACATAAAATGTTTTTTAACTCGTCTTTCTAAGCAAAAAACATTTTCTTAATCTGCAACAACATATTTTCTACGTCAGGCGGTCGGAGACATAATCCACAACAGCTAGCTGCTGATTGGAGCTAATCCGTTAGCCAGTTAGCTGGTGAAGCGAATGCGTGGCAATATTAAAACGTACAAATATTACCAGACTTAATCCTTCTAAAGGTTGAACCTATTACCAATATTTACCTTCGGTTTCTTGAAACGGAGTATGTCAATACAAAAGCATATGAGGCAGACAAACGTCCAAAAAATTATTTTGAGCGCAACATAAACACAATAACGCTGCGAAAACTTTATCCCCAGTACGAAACTTTCCAGTTTCCGTACTACTCTGTCCCGATGCAGTGTGGGTAATGTAGTTTTGTTAATACAAACAGTGACTTGATGTCTGTTTAAAGGTCCAGTGTGTAGTATTGAGTTTCATCTATCGGAACGGACTTGGCATAAATAGAATAGAACACTCATAGGCCTAAGTATGTTTTAATTAGTATATCAGCCAAATTAAAATAAGAATCATTGTTTTTAGTTACCTTAGTTTGAAACTTTTTATATTTACGTGGGAAGTGTGTCCTCTTCCACCTGAGGCTGCCATGTTGCCCCATCATGGTTCTGCAGAAGCCATGGTGGACAAACAGGTCCGCACCCTCACTACGGGGCTGAGGCGTGCTGGGTCCGAGGCGTACCCGCCGGTGGAAAAGGGGCATAAGAAAACACCATGTTGTTGGATGGAGAGGGGTGTTTTATTCCCATGGCGTCAACCCATTTGTGATTATTTTAAGTACCGTTGTTGTGTTGAGTGATGTTGTATATGAAATGTGACACACAAGACAGAAACAAGTGTGAATGGTAAAGATTGATAATTGCGTCATCAATGTGATAATTCACAAGGCAAGAAGGTATATATATATTTATTCTTTTTTATCAAAAACTGTAAAAGTAAAGATCCAAAAGATGCTGATGCTGTATTGATAGTTACATAACATATACATTACATAACATATAAAGTTGTATCACTCTGCTTTATCAATGTACTTTTGTTATTATCCAGAAATGTTATATGACCATTTCGATGGAATGTATTGATGTCTTCAGAAGTGCTCTGAGACAATTTCGATGGTGAGACTGCACTTTAAACAAATTGATTGATTGATGTTTACATAATAATAAAAGAAACAACGATAATAATACTAATGGTCCCATCTGAAAATTATTCACATTTTATTGTTACATTTCAACCAGCAGAACTGATAAGATGAACCGTAGTTTACCTGTGAACATCCACAAAGGTGATGAGGCTTAGTTGTTAACTTTGGAGACAACTTAAGATTTCAGAAAGAAAATCTGATGAACCCTGTATTTGGGAGTGGCTATAAATGGCAGTGAAATGTCGTTACATTTCAAAACATATGTCAACTAAAAATGAATGATTTAAAGTTACTTTACTATTTACTTTTTATTTCAACATCGCATATTTGTTAAAACATTGAAGTAGAAAGATCAACACTTATTGGTTTGAACTTGAAGACCCATATTTAAACCTGCTCTTCTGGCCTTAAATATTAAATTTTCTGTGATCAGGGACTCATCCAGCTGGAGGATCTCCACTGACTCCAAGTCTAGCTCCACTCCCCCTGGCAGCACCAGATACTGATACTGGTGGCAGCCAGTAGTGCCACCACTACCCACTGTGACTGTCCGACAGGGGGGTCTTTTTCCATCTCCTCGCCAGCCTCCTCCTCCTCGACAGACTCCATAGTGACCAGCTCCTCGTGGTCAGGGGTCAACGCGCCTAAAGAGTACTCGAAGAGAGTCGGGTTGTCGGAGGTCAGAATTTGGGATGGAGGTGTGGACAATGAGAAGGGAGTGGGAAAGAGAATCTGCACAAGAAAAGCCAAATTTGAATTGAAACGGTTTGACAAGTGCATGCTTCTGTATATCAGTTAAGGCACAAGTCTTACCAGGTAGGCCTACCACACACAGAGTTTCTCCATCCTTCAGAAGGTGTCCCGTTGACGATAGACTCTTCAATAGCCATGAAGATGAGACTGCCAAACGAATAGGGGCCTTGTTCTGGTTGTTTGGACAGCAGGTTGATCTTGGGCAGAGGCTGAACGGGTAGCAGGTTTCTGCCCCTTTGATGACATTCAACCAGGTCAAGTCGTCCTGGTTGAATGTCGTTACAGAGCTACGGCAGTGTGCTTTATGTTCATCTAAGTAGTTGGAGGATGAATTAGAGCAAGGGAAAGATTGGATGGATTCTAAGGTAGTGGGAGTTAGAGAAGTGGAGGATGGGGGAAAGGAAAGGGGGGAGAGAGGGAGTAGAACATTGGAAGAGGTCTGCGAGGAATAGAAAGGTTGTGAGCCAGCAAGAGTGGTTGTGTGAGATGGTATTGTATAAGAACTAGCCTCCATCATGCTCCTGGTGCTAAATGCACGCTCATTCAGTTGTAATCCTGTGAGAATATGAGAAAAATTCAATATTTATTGTGATAGTACAGATTGAGCCCCTGGTTTATAGTAGGCCTATACCCTGTTATCACCCACCCCCCATCATGTCATTATTTCACATCAAAAATACAAATTAACATATGCATGCTTTAAAGATAAAATGAAGACTCCATGTCCCTGAAATTACATTATATGTTCAAAGCCTGCATTTGCAAATAAGCAGCTGGCCAGCACCCTCAAGTAGAAAATGTTTCCAGAACAGGTTGATTTGATGCACAGGAAAATATATTTTAAAATCGTTAACTTTAAAGGTAATATATGATATTTAAAGGTCATAGCAGCCACATTCCGTGTATTTTCGCCGACTTCGGTGCCGTCCTGTGTATCCATGGAGACCAAAAGGAAGCTTTGCAGGTTATGCTTCCATGAGGCACGTCCATGTAGATATCTTGAGTTTAGTATGCTTTAATTTAGCCTCTTTCTTTACTTCTGACATCTCGGTGGTCTAATATAAAAGACGTGCACAGTCACAAAAGGTGCAATATTTTAGGTGATAAAACATTTATAAAGAAGGCCTTTTTCTTTTATATATAAACAAAAGCTTGAACACGGTTAAAGTAAATACTTAAAAAGGTAAATAAGTCGGGGGTTTTTTCTAGAAAACAATAAAACAAACTGATCATGCCGTTTTGATAAATAAAAATAATTCAAGACAATATCAACAACTGATGGTTCTGATTATGAAAATGTGATGAGAAAAAGATACTCAGATAATGTGTGTATATTGTTTGTGAGTACCAGGAACCACTGTTTGAATACAATTGTATAAATATTTTATATTCATAAAGGAGAAGATGGAATCAAAAAATATCTTTGAAAATCACAATGAAAGTCTTTTCCACTTAAATGCTGTCGATCAAAAATTACGCATTTTCCAAAGCACACATTGTAAAAAACAAGCTTTTAGTTGGCAATATCATTTACTGTGCTGGTAAATTATCGAAAATGCCATCAACACTTCAAACAAGCTCACAAGAAGCTCAACATTTATGTTTTATAAGTTGACAGGAGCGCATAACTGGCAGCTGTATTCAACAGTGGATATATTGATATCACGTCTTGATGGCCTAACAGGGGTCTTTTTAGATCCAGCACGATTAGCCTTTGGTGTGATCTGCCCCTTATTGTCACCTGACTAAGTGTGAGGTTAGCCAATAGATGATGAATGGCTGAAAGGCAGCGGTCGCCACGGTGATATAGAGGCGGAGACGAGGTTTTGCACTGGCTCCCGCACCCATTGAATCAGAAGACAGAGAGGAGAGAATCTTCATTTTCAACGAGCGAGCCTGAGGAGAGGAACATCGTTTTGCTTCAGTTAACAGATATTCTCTGAATTGTACATAACAAAGAAAACAGACAGTTTCAGTGCCACAATGGGACAGCAGCAGCTCACGTCTCTTCAGGTAATATGTATGATATAGACCATTCAGTGAGAGTCTAACCAAAGGATTAAGGTTATTCAACCCTATTAAATAAATGACAATTACACTTTTCTGTTGAAGTCACTCATAATACATTTGACCACTAACATGTTAAATAGTGTTATGTTTAATCTATAATGAAGAGTTGGGTTGTTGTGAAATATTTTGTTTAGACCTCTCCTCAACAGTCTGTCAGTGGCAAAGATGAACCCTTAGGTTTACAATGACCTTCCTCTGGCTGAAGCAAGTGTGTATTGTTGCTGATAAAATCATTACAAAATGTACTAAAACCTTAGATAATAACTGGTTGAAATACTTACTATAAAGAACATGATGGCACAAGAGGACCAGGCCAGAGCCACAAAATAGCCATCGCTGCCAAAAAGTAAGCCACTCAACACGGTGAGAATCATCCTAGAATCCACAGGGAGAAACAAATATTGCCATTATATACATTTTCTTTTGTAACCTATGTTATTGATACTGTCGGATACATAACATAAGCATACCTACAAATAATAAAATGGATGATTGTAAATAGGAGGTAATCAATGTACTGCATTAAGTAATAAGATAATCGTAGTAATAATTGTAGTCGAGGCAATCCCTAGTTTCTCAGAAACTGGATTATGTTGTTAATGTCGTAAATGTTAGCCGACCCATTACGTCATCAACACCACGCCAACGTAAAGCCACTCACTCCCATCCGAGGGAGTAGCAGGGTGGAGTTGAACTCTACCCTCGCATATCAATCCTTTAAACACTATAACGTGTTTGCTTAAAAGGAGATTTATAAAAAGGGAGTGATTTTGACTTAACTATCCTGTGCCACGCCACCCCCAGCTAAACCTCTTTATAACAGTTGTGTCCTTCACTGTGAGTGTGAGTGTGTGTGTGTGTGTGTGTGTGTGTGTGCGTGTGCGTGTTCCTTACGCAACGTATTTGTATCCGCTGTAAGCAAGGAGGTCAAATGTGGAGAGGTCTGTGTGCACGGTGAGCAGGTAAAGACTGAGCAACATCACTAGCACCTCGATGATGATCCAGACCAGAGCCGTACTGGCACACAGTCCAAGCACCTCTGGACTGAACCTTAAACAGAAAACAAAGATCCAGGAGCAGCTTTAGAAATTAAAATATCAGGCAACTAGCCTACCCATTTGGTGTCAGTAAATAAAAAAGTAAAAAAAATTACCTTTGTTGAATGCCAAGGGCCATTCCAGCGAGCAGGATGTACGTAATGAACGCCATTGCTAGAAAGATAAACACGACAGTCAACAAATAGAACTAGTTGGCTTAGCCCCAAGTATGGAAAAATGGAAACGTAATTACTCGGTATGTAAAGATCAGGTGCGTTCACGTCATGTCTTGGCGTCATAGGAGTATCCCGATGGTAACGAACTTCCCAGTCCTAGAAACCAAACATAAACACAGATTACACATAGTTACGACACTAAAAACAGGTCATTGCAAGCACATTGTTTAGATGTGTTTGGTGGATTTGGGATAGCACATCGGAAGGTCAATTGGCCAAAGTTGGTCAAAGGTCAAACACCAAACAGTAATGTACAATCATTACAGTGTAATTATTAACCATTACTGTGAACATAAATATGTAAACTTAAATATCAAAAAAAGTATGAAATGTTTTACTAAGGTCTGGGAGGGACCAAAACAGTATGACTGCAGACAGTGCAGTACAGTCAGTGACAAACTTGTAGTTCACACTATTATGTGAAAGTGTATTGTGTACATTGTAAGGGAATAGTGGGGCTGGCTTGTTGACATAATTAACAATCTAAATGAATGAGTGTGGGAAATGGTTAAGCTTAGCCTCATGTGATGTCAGCCATGGTGTTAAATGTGTAAATAAAAGGGTAAGTGGCATGCTGTAGAGTTGATAATGTGCTGGTTATCTTTTTGAATGTAGGTTTGAACATAAAACAAATGTCCATGTCTGTTATTAGATATGTTGTACCGCCTCTTGCAGTGGACTAGACAATCTCGCCTGGAGAGGCACTAGTCCAGATTACCTGATGTGTGTATGGGAACATTAGGAGCATAAGTTTCTTCACGACGTATCTGGTGTCCACAGCAAAGAAATACTTCAGTTTGTTCATGGACATGAATCTGCTGATCTGAAAAGCAGAATTCAAAGATTAACTTATTTAAAAATGGCAAGTGCAGGCCTGTTGGTTAGGACCATGCCCTGAGTGAATAATACGTTATCGCTAACATGGAGAGATGCAGGGGTGCAGTGGCCGATGCTCAGCTTGTTGGAAAGTGTATATACAGTAGGTATTCTGGCTTTATATAAATCCCTTAAAGTTCTAGTGAAACCCAAATAATATTGATTTTGTCTTAGTACGTCTATGAACTTGAACATGGTGAAATCCCATGTTTTTGCAAGTCTCCACTAATCAGTTTGTTATTGTCCCATTCTTGACACAGAGAGTGTGCTAATGTTCTGATGGGTGGACGACGTGTGGAGCAATGTCCAGGAAGCAAACTTTTTTGGGGCTGAATCCAAGAGGGTAACGTTTCCCGGACCCATACATACAGACAAATATATATATATACATATATATACACTTACAAAATCGCTTATTCGACCGCGCACAAAAATGTATCAAAAAGTTTCTGGGAGTCGTAAACTCGTAACCATGGGGATTTTTTCATTTTAAATAGACTTTGAGCTGAATAGAATTTGAATTTGAGCTGAAACAGGGGAGTCACTTACAACCTATATTTTGCTCACTGACTCAATATTGTCCTTGGCCCCAGTGTTGCCCCAGTGACACTTCGTCTTTGTGGGGATATTTGTTAAACAAAAATGTGTGTGCACTCCAGAGATGATAAAACGCATGCTTTGCCTATAATTATGATTTATTGAAAAGAGGAAGATGTAGTGTAGTCTATGTAGCACTAACCAAAATCAAAAATGTAGAACTATTCTAGTTCTACATGGATTTTGTAGAACTATTCTAGTTCTACATGGAGCATCAGGCAACAATGTCTGTCTTAGGTCAGAATATAACTTATTTCTCTAGGCTTCTTAGTAGTACAGATTGCCAGAAAAAGGGGGGGGAGGGGTTGGATGCAGGTAAGAACATGGGTCTGAGCAGAATAAATATTCCATCACTTCATCAATGCTACTGATGTTATTCATGTCTCTTCTAAAGTTTAAGGAGTTTAAATAAAAACGTTGTTTCGGGCCAAGACCAAATGAAAAACAGGATATGCAGTCCAAATCACTACAGTAATAGATGGGCTTGAACTCTAACTCATGGGAAGAAAAACTTCCCAGCTATGCAATAAAGATGAAATGATGCCTGTAAGCAACTATTTCACACCAAGTAATTTGGCAGACCATTTTATCCAAGTGATTTACAAGTGAGTAACGAGTTCTAAGTAACTATAGATTTCCGGCTTTGTTAGTTCAGTTTGGCTCTACTCTAAAAATGGCACCCATCCACAGAGGTCATTTGTATGATAAAACAGAATTTGTGTTTACCTCTTTGTTTACCATATCCTTTCCCTGATTGGCCAGTGTTGAACCATACATCATGGCGGCATTGGCCATCGGGTCTGCAAACAGATTGTTTCCTGCAGGGTCTACTTGAGGACCACCTACGGGTGCTGCCATGGTGTACCCCGGGGTGTAGTATCCCTGACTGTTCATGGCTGGCTGTGAGGAGCTGGTGTCATCAAACAGCATCGGGTCGGCTGATGGTGGCGGTGCACGGGCTCTTGTCTTTGCTGGGAAAAAAAAAATGAAACAAAATAAGAGCTCAATAAAAAGTTAATTAGAATGACAATAAAGATGCCAGCAGTTTAATAATGTATTGTAATGCTAGAAATACATTAAAAAAAACGAGAACAAGAGATTCGCAATAGGGTCCCCCATTCAAATAATTAATATGGACTCACTATATTCACTCACTTTGGTTAAAAGCATTCACAAAATGACATGCATCTTAATGTTTAAACTTCAAACCAACTACCGCTCTCATATTTCACAACCTAGGGCATCGTCAGAACATGAACCCCACAGACAGTAACCATATGCACATAACGCAAACACAATACTACCTCACAGAGCCTACTTTAGAATCTTACGAATAGATTAAACCAACGCTCAAAAAACGTATTTACAACTGAATATCGTTCTTACTTGGTCGGTACCCATGATGTGGCAGGTCCATGGTGCACTGACGTTGACGTAAGCTGAACTAAAACAAAAACAGCACTTTAGCTTACATTACAGTCGTATTAATTCATACATTTGCAACTCGTTGTCTCAGCTACGTTATTTAATACACACTCATACATACATAGAACACACTAAGCTGGCTAGCGGATCATCGTTATCGTTAGCAACATGCTAATGTTATTGCTAGTCTTGAGTGTATAGCTTCGTTTGAACTAAACCAGTAAGAGCCAGCGGTGCCCGCTGGTAGGAACAGGCACATTGGAGTCCGCATTCAGTAAAAGCCTGACAACAAACGTTTACGTTTACATTAATATGCAACGGCGTGGTTAGTAGTACTTCTACCTACCCAGCTAACGGCAATGGCCAACTACGTGGATGTGCGACAAGTCGGGCCTCTCCCACTCCAGCACCGCAGTGGGCTGACTGCTGTGTGCCTGCGTGGCAGGACGCAGGGCGCTCGGGCTTTCCAGGCGCTTCCCTTCATGTGAGCGTACTTCCGTGTTGTTTTGATGGTGTCTGGTGAAATGCAAAACAGACACAAGACGTGCAGTGCATTGGCTTTTTTCAAATTGCAGCACGTAGATTACCCATGGAGGAGATAACCACAGGGAACAATGTATCTAAAATACCAACCTCTACAACGATTTTACAATTTTTGGACGATTTAACCCCACATTCTCCACGTTACTAGTAATAACACGTACTGACTGATTTACATTCTAATCAGAAATATTGTGAATAATAATTATTCAGTGCGTGTAATGTTAAAGATCAAATTCCAATTCTCAAGTTCTCAATATTAATTAAAAAAAACAATAGTATGAATAGACCTTTACTGTTGACCTGTAAGGCTAGCAGTATAGCCTAACTTTTTAAATACAATAATTCACCAACAATTCTACACATACATAACAATACAAAATCAATCGAATGCGCAAAGAGACCACAGAAGATATACATTGTGTGATCTCGATATTATATACTATTACTCATATAGGCCTACTCATATTTTAGGCCTATGATATTTATTACACTCAAACACAAACAATTGGAAAGTATATAGGCCATCCTCATCATTGGATCTCTAATGCCACCTCATACTTGTAATCCAAGGAGCAGTTTCAGTAGTAATATGAGAGACAGGACCAATATGCAGACCCAGGGAGGAGTCTCATCCATGCCGGGAACTCTGTCCTCAGAGTAACAAGGCCAGCAGCTGCCGGTCGTGACACACTGAGTTCATGGCACATGACATATGGTAGCCCACAATTTCCCTTTTTACAATGTCCGTATCCTACAGAGTAGTCCGCGGTAACCCAAGTGAGTGGAGGTGTAGAGGAGGGCCAAGAAATAGTTCAACGAAAATGTGCCAATCCAGTGAGTCATCTCCGCAGTAGGTTACTATCAAAAGGAAAGTGATTGCCAAACCACATAGCACAACAGGACGTAATTAGTTGTGCTTTGTGGTTGGTTACTTTTTTTCAGAATAGGCTTCATCATTACGCATACGCTCTTAGCTCAATGTAGATCTGCAACATGTTTTATTTTATTCGGCAAACCTGTTAAGACTATAATTTTTGTCTGGTTTCGTTTCACTTTTCACTATTTTGTGTGAGAAAAAATATATAAACAGAACCACAATCATCGTCGTCTTATATCATGGATAATTCATGTCTAGTCTTGCCAGGCTGTCAATATTTGAGAGCATAATAACACTTAATATAAATAAAAATCATCAGGGAGTAAGTAATGGTATCTGTCAAAGGAAATCCACGGTGCTCTCGGGGAAGTCCAAATATGGTCTTATACGTCATCGCAGGGCGTAGCGTAGTTAGACGACAGTATTTCCCGTAATTCAAAGGGGGCGTGAACAATCCATACTATTGCTTTTACGAGTTTAAATTCCACATCCATTACCGATTCTTCAGCATAAACTATCCGAACCAAACGCACCGGACGTTTTAATATATTCATTCGAGAATTTTGCGGTTATTTGGAGGACCTCTTGGAAAATATTAATCGTTCCCCCCTGGAAGTATTGCTGGTTTGGACTCTACCGAGGACCCGGGTTTACCCCTGTTTTGAATTAGGAAAGTTGAATTAGATCAAAAGTCAGATCAAGGATCCTCCTGTACCGACAACAAGGACATAACACTCATCCGAGAGACAAATTAAAACACTAAGATGTATCGAAACTTTGGAAACCAAGGCAGAGGTAACTCGTCTTTCGCCAATAGTGACACCGGGTCGCCACACACTGGCTCAAGTTCTGTATCTCTGGGAGCTGCTAGCACCTCAACCACACAACAGGAGCAGGTACGTTTTCACTCTTGTCTATTATGATCAAAACAGCAGTCCAATAAGACATTATATCATGTACTGTACGATGTTAACATTACCCAATGTATATAATGTGTATATAACACATTGAGTTAACAAAACGTGTTAACGTGTATAGGCTTTAGATTAATTCAAAAGTCTATAAATATAGGTCACACATTTCAAGTAAACCTTTACACTATATAATAATGAACAATAATATTTGTAAATGACTGGGTTTGCAGCCTAATTTAACTACTTTGTTATTTGCTGGCAGAAATTCACCATGGCGGGAAGCAGCCAATTTGTACCCAGTCTCAACGCTATCACCACCAACCAAGACCTCCAGTGGTTGGTCCAGCCATCCTTTGGGTCTCCGCCAGGCACCTCGCAGTCTCCAAGACCCTCTTACCAAGCTCACTCAGGGATACGACCAATGGGTCATAGACCTTCCCAAACAAACTTTTACAGACCAGGGGTCATCCGAGCTGCTTCCCACTCTACAGGGTCCACCAGGCGCAGAAATGATGAACACGTAAGACCTTTGTAATAGCTTTTTAACAACAGTTAGTGAAACCTTTGAGTTGTTTGAAGGAAAAAACTGTTCCAAGGCATTGTGGAAGTGACATGAGTTAAAGAGTATTGGTTCTGCAATATATAACTCTTATAAGTTATAACTATATAACATGTGTCTGGTCAAATATATAGGAAAATACCCAATTGTTATAGGGCGTGTTTTTCCAAAATGGAAATCTGAATGAGTCTTTAAGAGTTGAGGAAATGGCCAAATCCTGGATCTGTCATTCATGTGCAATATCTCATTGTAGTCTCAGACAGGGGCACTACTAATCTCCTAAGAACGCCATAGAAAGGAAACCAGGAGTCCAAGGTTAATTTATCACAAATAGTTTGGAAATAGAGGAACTACAGTCTCAGTTAGAGGACACACATTTATGTTCTTTCAAAGTTCTTGATAAGTATCAAGTAAATACTAATAGTGCCAGTTTTCCTGCTACTTTATCATCATCATGAAGTCAGTATGGAGTAATTGAGAAGATAACCTCCTGGCAATGTTAAATAAGTTGCTGAATATGTGTGTGCATGTATAAGCATGTTTAGTTCAAATGAAACAAGTGTGGGAAGGACTTAGAGTTCCCTATCTGGTTGATTTGCATTTCCTTTATACCCACATTACACATATGGCGTCATTACTTGAAGCTGTCATTGTGGAACTTGCTTAATTCTTGGAGTTGTAATTCCATGGCACAGGAAGTAGGCTATCATGTGACTCATCAGGGTTAGGCGCATTTTGGTGTGACTCACACCTGAGTCATTGCTGGGGTCTGAGTATGAGTCATATATCTTCATAGGCGGGAAATAGTTGATGAACGGCACAATTACAATTGAGCAATGGGCAGCAGGAATGTGCCCTAGGGTCAAGGCACAAAAGCTGTTTCCTTTATCCTTCTTTTTTTTCAATACTGCGATGATGACTTGCAGACACAAGGTGGTAGTATTTCAATTGTATAATTTGCCCTATCTGATTCATGTATCGTGTCAAGTATTTTCATGTCAATGCTTTGAAATAAGTAGTAGCTTTTGGAGCCTAGACATCATATTGACCTCACCGACATGGGGCTGTGTCATCTCCCTCAAGCCTGCCTTTTGAATTTCAATAACTATATTTAGCCCAGAAAATTGTTATACATCAGTTTTGTTTGCAATTTTTTTGCTTTTGCTAATGTTATTGTAATTATTGTCATGACAGTTATCACCAGAAGAGATGGAGAGGCGCACGATCCGGAGAGAACGGAACAAACTGGCTGCTGCAAAGTGTCGTAACCGCCGCCGGGAGTTGACTGACACACTACAAAACGTGAGCAATTAATGTCACAAAGGATGATTTTGTGTATTGAAGTCCCAGACTTTTTAGTTGTATTTCAGAATTGGGATATTACTGAAGTAAATGTTATCTTAATTTCCCATCCAGGAGACTGATGAGTTGGAAGGGGAGAAGTCCCGTCTTCAGAAGGAAATCGCTGAACTACAGAAGAAGAAGGAAAAGCTAGAGCTGGTCCTGGAAGCCCACCGTCCCATCTGTAAGATCGAAGACTCAAGCTCCGACTCAGATTCCCACCCACCTCTGTCAATGTTGCGTGGAATCAAAATGGAACCAGATTCAGAGCAGCCCGGGCCTTCTTCAAAACCTCAGTCCGCAAAGAAGCTGGCCAAGCCCAAACCAAAGATAACTATCCCACCCAAGCCCGTGACCACACTGGCTTCTGTGATCAGTGCTCCCGAATCTGAATCCCTCCACACTCCCATCCTCATGTCCACTCCATCTTTCACTCCTTTCACAGCCAATTTAGTCTTCACCTATCCCTCCGCCCCTCTAGACACCATTGCCTCCATTACATCCCATGCCACTTCCTCCTCTTCCTCCCACCATGGTAATGCCCAACAATCTCTCAATCTTGCCGCCCAACACTGTGGCATAGCTCATCGTCGTAGCAGCAGCAGCGGTGACCAATCCGATCACTCCCTACATTCCCCGACCATCCTCTCTCTTTGATTGACAACTCTGGTCTCATGGCTGAGAAAACATTTGTTTACAGTATCACCTGGAGAATAGACTACAACAGCAGTAACACATAAGAAATGTATCTAAATGATTACTTTGATGTCAATTATGTTGCTTATTTAGATACTCCAAACCTACATAAAAAAATTTTTTTTACCGTTTGGGCATTACCTAGATATACTATGCATATTACTGGGATAATTGGGTTATAGTTACATTTGTTTTGAGTATACCCATAGAGCATGTTTAAAAATGTACTGAAATTTATTTAAAGAGATTTATTTTTAAAGAAGCATTAATATTTTAATTAACATTTTCCTGTACTGTATTTCTTACATTAAGGAAGTGTTAGCTATTTATACAACCTATTTTTTTTTTATAATATGATAACATTTAAAATAATTAAAAAGTAATGATTGACTACTTAGGCTGGACCTAGCAGTTCAAACGCAGTTTTAAAATTCCAATAATATATTTATTTTGGAGAGCATAATATATTTTTTGATATAACTGTGTTATTCAGACTAATTGAACGGTTTTGGTGTGAAATGCCTTATTCTTGACCTTTTTCAAAGCTGCTATCTTTAAAAGTTGGTGAAAGGGTTCGAGAATTGATAGTGTGCAATTCCAAGGGTCCTAATGCTCATTGTGTAAACTCAAAGTAGCGGATGAGTGACACTTTGTTCAATTTTGGGCAAAAGCACCAATACCTATGCAAACTTCTTTGCTGTCCAACAAATAAAAACAAGCATCATGCAAGTGTGTCTCTCTGGTTAAGTGGTTGGGACGTATCGATAAGTCCAATTGAATAAAACTTTTCTTGAAAATGAAGCATGTTTCTTCAAAGAAAACTGTTTTTCTTCAAAAAACACAGAAGTAAAGATCAGAACACAATCAAGAGTCACACCCATTGTTTTTAAAGCTCTTCAATTCACTAAGAGCATAACCCAGCAATAACAGCCAACAATAAAGCAAACCTCTTTCAATCCATGTGCATTGTCTATAATAGAAAGGTAAGGTGTGTAGGGATAAACTGCAAGATAATACTGATAAGGAAAAGCATGGTAATAGAGTATCTCTAATGTCACAGAGTTAACACAAAACTTTGATTCATATTAACCCTAACTATTGCAAACTTAAAGACATGTGTTTGATTCCAATGTGAGGTCTACTAATTGAAATAACAACAATGTAACTACAGAATAAAGTACAGGTGACTTAAAACAACTTTCCTGTCTATTTATGTGTATAAATAACTGTAAAATTGTAGACTTTCCAGTTTGATATAAAGTTTCCAGTTTTCATACAAAAGTGTTAAACGTTAAGCATTAGCACTTCATGTTTCTAAGAGAGGTCCAGTGTTATCACTGATGCAAATCCAAGACCTAAACTGTCATGAAGACTTTTTTTCCAAGCTTCACATTATGAACAACCTTCAAGTAAACTCAAAGGGCCTGAAAAACCAGGGTCGCCTATTGGCCCTTATTAACTGTGATAATCCCCATGCATGGCACTCCGATCCTTTCCTGAGGAATAGAATGCATAAACGGTCACACATAGCTATAGGCGTGTAACAAAAAGAAAACATATTCAAAAGTGGTATTTTTGACACAATGTATCTATCTCAGTGCCTGTGGACTTCAGTAGACTTTATGGCTCAAATCGGATTTGATTGCATCTTTAGATATCCATCATATCTTTGTCCAGTGCAATAATAAACGGCCAACACCAGTGTAGGCTAGTCCAGTGCATGAAGTAACATCATATGCAAACCTTTTTTTGTGTGGCAATTTCTTAAATAATAATCTAAAACTGAATAGCGAAACTTCCCCACTACTGACATAATAAGTAATGCTAAATTAATGAATCAAGTCAAGTAATTTCAAAGGAATCCAGCAAAACAAAATTACAAAGAAAAATCTGAGAATCATTGTCAGGTGAAGGAACTAATGCAATTACTATTTTTTCTTCTTTTTTAAAATCTGATTCTTATTGAATTCACTGACAAAGCCTCCCGTGCAGTGTATTGTCTTCAACGGGAGAAACCCTCTCAACCAAATGATGTCCTCCTGTCATCAGGTGAGCACACCAGGTGAAGTTGGTCTGGACTCCCAACGCTGCCTGTGCTTGAGCTCCCGTCCCCCAGGTCCCGGGCCACCATGCAGGGGAGGTTGAGCTCAGTCGACCCACCGGGGCTCGAGTCACTTCGACTGACACATTCCTCCTCCAGGACCAAACACAGCTCCTTAAGATCCAAATTCTCCTTGACCAGTCCGTCCTGCATTCGCTCCAGGTCTGCAAGTTTCTTCAAGTATCCGCCAAGGTCTTCCCGCATCACTTTGGCCGCATGGTGCCCGAACAGCTGCCATTCTCTCGCCAGCTTTTTAACTTTAAGGCGATCGTCGTCAAGAAAACAGCAAAGGTCTCGCAACTCTGTGTTTTCTTCTTGTAGACGCTGATTGATGACTTTCAGCTCCCTGATTTCCAGGAGGTGTCCCTGCAGCTGTTTATTTACTTCTTTGATCAGACGACCACGCTGAATGAGAGCAGACATCTTCTCGGACTCCTCTTTACGCAGTCGGCTCAGTAGTTCTTCCTTGGAGCAAGCCATTAACTCGTCGTCGGACATCTTTGATAATTCTCTGTTAAAGACCTCGCTGTCGCTACCCATCTTTGTTTATCCAACTAGGCCGACAATACCTGAGATATGGATGCAGTTTGCTAACTGCAAACAATATAGCCCCTATCGATGTTTACAAATATTCCGGACAGTCAAATTTGGACATTAAATCGTCAGAATTGCCTGTTTGGAAATTGCAGTCCATGTATGAAAATGTGAATCTGGTATAATAAAAAACGGCGTAGATAGGCACGACAGACGCTTCTGTTTTTGGTTAGTGTATTCCTCCAGAACTAGGTTAGGCACCTAGTGGCTTTTCCCGGTTAACGTGGTCTTGAATGAAAACAGCGAAATCTGAAAAAAGCCAAGGGATCTCACTCGACATCCTCCTATTGGACCGTATTGAAGAGGCCTTATGGGACGCAGAAATGTCATATAGTTGTCTACGAGTCCCTCGATCCCAACTACGGTGATTCTATCCTGTAATCAATACGATTTTAACTAGGTACACGCGAAAAAAAACACGATAAATCATCGTTTTACGTCGCATTCGAGGCGGTGAGCCATTAAAACGACGCGCTGTGACAGCGTGCTGATGGGGTGGCTTGGTTTAAATGAACTCCTTTACCATGGATTGCATCGATTGGACAAAATCTTGTTGCTTTTCAGGACCAACAATGCGAACGAAGATCTTGAATATTGTCCGATACGGTCAATATATATTTCGCACCATGCTCCGCTCATCCTCTTGTGCTGGGCGATAACAATGTCCGCTTCCTCCACTTTCACTGCTGACGACTAGTGTAAAACAGGCCTACCATAAACATTCGTCCACCCGCGGTTGGCACTGCTTCTCCCAGGTAGCCCAAACCCGAGATGTGCATGTATAGCCTACTAAGCAGGATCTTGTCGAATGGTCATAAGAAAAACGCCGTTAGGTCCACTTAATATGAAATTGCAGCTCCGCCGCTGCAATCTGGAAATGTGAGGATGCCTGCGTAAATACAGTATGCCCCTGTGCTGTGAAATCTAGGGTCGTGCGCCCCCACATGGACCAGCAAAAAATAAGCATAGGCCAAAAATCTACCACACATAAATAGGCGCGCTTTATTGGGCACTTTGCTGGTTAACTGATCACGAACACAGCCTCAAAACAATATAAGACTTGTGACACATAGTTTGTTTCACACACACACACACACACACACACACACACACACACACACACACACACACACACACACAC
>OMLJ01070659.1:4594-15904 GCA_900302595.1 Gadiculus argenteus | reverse complement strand
TCTGGCGCTTTCGCTCTGTCTCTCGCTCCCTCTTTCTCTCTCTCTCTCTCTCGCGCCTTCTCTCTCTCTCTCTCTCTCTCTCTCTCTCTCTCTCTCTCTCTCTCTCTCTCTCTCTCCCTATATATATATATATATATATATATATATATATACAGTACAGGCCAAAAGTTTGGACACACCTTCTCATTCAATGCATTTCCTTTATTTCCATGACTATTTACATTGTAGATTCTCACTGAAGGCATCAAAACTGTGAATGAACACATGTGGAATTATGTACTTAACAAAAAAGTGTGAAATAACTGAAAACATGTCTTATATTCTAGTTTCTTCAAAGTAGCCACCCTTTGCTCTGATTACTGCTTTGAACACTCTTGGCACACTCTCTTGATGAGCTTCAAGAGGTAGTCACCTGAAATGGTTTTCCAACAGTCTTGAAGGAGTTCCCAGAGATGCTTAGCACTTGTTGGCCCTTTTGCCTTCACTCTGCGGTCCAGCTCACCCCAAACCATCTTGGTTAGGTTCAGGTCCGGTGACTGTGGAGGCCAGATCATCTAGCGCAGCACTCCATCACTCTCCTTCTTGGTCATATAGCCCTTACACAGCCTGGAGGTGTTTGGGGTCATTGTCCTGTTGAAAAATAAATGATGGTCCAACTAAACGCAAACCGGATGGGATGGCATGTCGCTGCTGGATGCTATGGTAGCCATGCTGGTTCAGTATGCCTTCAATTTTGAATAAATCCCCAACAGTGTCACCAGCAACCCCACACCATCACACCTCCTCCATGCTTCACAATGGGAACCAGGCATGCAGAATCCATCTGTTCACCTTTTCTGTGTCGCACAAAGACACAGTGGTTGGAACTAAAGATCTCAAATTTGGACTCATCAGACCAAAGCACAGATTTCCACTGGTCTAATGTCCATTCCTTGTGTTTCTTGGCCCAAACAAATCTCTTCTGCTTGTTGCCTCTCCTTAGCAGTGGTTTCCTAGCAGCTATTTGACCACGAAGGCCTGATTCACGCAGTCTCCTCTTAACAGTTGTTCTAGAGATGTGTCTGCTGAAGTGAAAACCATTTCAGGTGACGACCTGATGAAGCCCATTGAGAGAACACCAAGGGTTTGCAGCGTTATCAAAAAAGCAAAGGGTGGCTACTTTGAGGAATCTAAAATATAAGACATATTTAAGTTATTTCACACTTTTTTGTTAAGTACATAATTCCACATATGTTCGTTCATAGTTTTGATGCCTTCAGTGTGAATCTACAATGTAAATAGTCATGGAAATAAAGGAATGCATTGAATGAGAAGGTGTGTCCAAACTTTTGGCCTGTACTGTATATAATATATATATTATATATATTACAGGTGCTGCTCAATAAATTAGAATATGACCAAAAAGTTGATTTATTTATTTCAAATGTTTATTTCTTTTAATTTTGATGATAACTGAAAACTAATGAAAATCCCAAATTCAGTATCGCAGAAAATTAGAATATTACTTATGACCAATAAAAAAAAAAGGGTTTTAGAAATGTTGGCCAGCTGAAAAGTATGAATATGAAAAGTATGAACATGTACAGCACTTAATACTTGGTTAGGGCTCCTTTTGCCTGAATTATTGCAGCAATACGGCGCGGCATGGAGTCAATCAGTCTGTGGCACTCAGGTGTTATGAGAGCCCAGGTTGCTCTGATAGTGGCCTTCAGCTCTGCTGCATTGTTGGGTCTGGCGTATCGCATTTTCCTCTTGACAATACCCCATAGATTTTCAGGCGAGGTTAGGCGAGTTTGCTGGCCAATTAAGGACAGGGATACCATGGTCCTTAAACCAGGTACTGGTAGTTTTAGCACTGTGTGCAGGTGCCAAGTCCTGTTGGAAAATGAAATCTGCATCTCTATAAAGTTGGTCAGCAGCGGGAAGCATGAAGTGCTCTAAAACTTCCTGGTAGACGGCTGCACTGACCTTGGATCTCGGAAAACACAAATGTGGACACAAAAGTGTTGGTCCACAAAAGTGGACCAACACCAGCAGAAGACATGGCACCCCAAACCATCACTGACTGTGGAAACTTTACACTGGACCTCAAGCAACATGGATTCTGTGCTTCTCCTTTCCAAAGGAAATGCAAAATGTACTTTCATCAGAGAACAAAACTTTGGACCACTCAGCAATAATCCAGTCCTTTTTGTCGTTAGCCCAGGTGAGACAGTTCTGACACTGTCTTTTGTTCAAGAGTGGCTTGACTCAAGGAAAACGACAGCTGAAACCCATGTCTTGCATATCTGTGCGTGGTGGCTCTTGAAGCACTGACTCCAGCTGCAGTTCACTCTTTGTGAATCTCCCCCACATTTTTGAATGGGTTTTGTTTCACAATCCTCTCCAGGGTGTGGTTATCCTTATTGCTTGTACACTTTTTTCCACATCTTTTCCTTCCCTGCAACTTTCTGTTAATATGCTTGGACACAGAGCTCTGTGAACAGCCAGCTTCTTTAACAATGACCTTTTGTGTCTTGCCCTCCTTGTGCAAAGTGTCAATGATCGGATATTGGGCAACTGTCAAGTCAGCAGTCTTCCCCATGATTGTGTAGCCTACAGGACTAGACTGATGCCATTTAAAGGCCTTCACAGGTCTTTTGAGTTAATTAGCTGATTAGAATGGGACACCAGGTGTCTTCAATATTTAACCTTTTCACAATATTATAACATAACACAGGTAACTCAATGTTAACACACATAACATTGAGTTACCTGAGCCAGTTGAGCTTTAGACGGTGAATAACCGTGGATTAACTGATCTCCTTGACGAACCTCATCATTTATCATTTGTTTTCATGGTGATTCTGGTTGTGGGAGTGGGGGAGGGGGAAATATATAGAAAATATATAGATTCCATATCTGCTCCATCTCTTTGAGGTGTGTTTCGCAGAGGCTGTCCACATGAGATGCTCACAGGCAGTCAGTCTGATGTAACTCTGCTGATGTCTGCTCCTCTAGGGCTGAAGGGCGGAGATGGTCCCTCGCCTCGCTCCCGTCGTCAGGCTATGGCACCAATCCTCCCAGCTCCACCGTGTCCGTGAGTCCATTCACTCACTCACTCACTCACTCACTCACTCCCTTCCCTCCATGTCCCACTCCCTGACCCGACCCTTGATTGTTTTTTCACCGGACACACACATGCAGCCATGCAAGCATAACACCACGCTCAGTAAAAAGAGGAGGGCTCAGGCAGCACATGGCAGGTTGTGTTGTGTAATCAGTGACAGAAGAGGATGCCAATAAACAGCAAGCAGATAATTGTTTGTTTCATCATCAGTTCATTAGCTGCGATGAGTCATCCTCTCGGCCCCTCTGTGGTTTGGGGGTGACCCGGTCCATACTCACACAACAAATTCACTGTTATTTTGGGTGGGTGGGATATGTTTTTCCCCCAACGATTCCACTTTTATTCCTGTGTTGAAATGAAAGCCCAACTAGATGTGTCTGAGTGGTTTGTGTGAACCGTGAACTGAGTCGTCAGGGATTAGGATTCTAGAGGTAGTGTGAAATAAATGGTAAATGATTGAGATTGTTTGAGTTTGAGTTGTACCTTACCAGTTGTACCTTACCAGGATTATTTAGCCAATTCAAATGACCCATCAGCGACTTGAAGTTTAAAGAGTGAGCCACTAAATATTACATTATTTTTCTTTTATCCAAATATACTATGTTAATGTCCAGCAAACTCTTTTGCCTTTGAAAAATACAACCATCTCCTTTCACTTCAGTAACAAAGCTGGAGACAACATAACTGTTGTTGTTGCTGTTGACATCTAGTACACCAGTGCACTTTTCTTTGCTATAAACTTTACAGTCCCTTCTATCAGCTACCAAAAATCGTAAAGCATTACTGAATAAGCTTAACAGTTCCCTGTGTGACAAAGGTTTCCATGAAGGTTAAATTAGGTTGTGTATGTGGACCGGTTGTAGCTAATGTGGGCAAGTTTTATGACGCTCCCCTAGTCACCTTTGGTGATCGGTCATTGGCCATTGCTGGTATTTTTTTAATGATTGAGGGTGCATGACATCAGACACAGTCATTGATCTACTCAAGCGTCAAAAGATTGACCAGCTGCCAGTGTCAACACACTCATGTGCCCTAATTAATTTGAATAGGATGGGCTGTAAAGCCTTCTTGCAAATAGAACATGACCTCACCCCGTGTTTATACCAAAGCAGTATGTTTCCATCTGGTTGGCTGACCTTTGTTACTATTTTGCCCGGAATAGAAAGAAATGTGTTAAAAAAGTGGATAGAATGTGGTAAATGTATGTATGATGTGTTGATAAATTAGGAATGCCCGTTTGACCACAAATGCACAGGATTGTACCCACCAGTTCATCATGGCTGTTGGCTGTAATGGGCCATGATGAACTAGTAGTGATCCATAGTGTCTTTTGTAGTGCAGTGATCAATAGTTAATGTCGTTAATAATTAATATTTGTACCACAATGATCTTCCAAAAACATGGTCTGACTATGTCTGCTTGGAGTCATAATGAGTGGAATAGTTCTACTCCTATTACAATTACAAAACTTAAAAGCTACATTAACGTAATTATTTTTTTTCATCAATGTAATCTGATGTAATTTGCATGCATTTCAAATAAAAGATGGAGGCTGCCAACAATTAGTAATACGTTTAAATCCATCCATTTTATCTCCTTACATTACTTACCTTTAATTATCTACACTTGGCAATCACTCTTGTTTTTAAAGGTCCCAAACTAATACGAGACATAACTACTTGTATAGGTTGTTTATTTAAGTTTAAACATATTTAGCAATATATTACCTTAACAAAAACAAGTAAATTAACTAATGGCCAAGACTGCAGACCTCTCTTTCTCTCTCTCTCTGACCTGTCCGCACCGTGGCTGGCGCGGGTGTGTTTTTCCACATTTGAATATTCATTTTCACCATGGAATGTTTTTAAAAACTTGTAATATATATTTGAATTTTGAATATTCGTTGACAGCCCTAATTCACACAAACACATGTGGCGGTCGCACGGTCGTAGCTCATTGTCCATTAGCCGTTTTCACACATGCACGTACCTCTGCAGATTCTACCGAGAATCTACTGCTGGCTCGCATATGTGAATGACATCTCCGCACATCGGACCTCCTGAAAAAAGCCTGCTCCTGGAGCAGTAGGTTCTCCGGCGGTGATGCTAATCAGCTCATGTGTGAATCAGCAGTAGGTTGTCTGCATTTCACACCTCACGTAAGTGGGCGTGTTGATGACGCGTCGGCCGATGTTTGCATGTCTAATGGCCGCTAAACGGTAATCGGCCTGTTGCCTTTTGTTCGCTGAATGACTAAAACATATTTAAAGGTTCCCACTGCTGGCACTGGTAATTCGTGGTGAACGCTAAATGATAGGTCTTATCGTAAATGGTTTGAAAAGAAAGAAAATGTTTTGTATTATTATTATTATGTTCCACCTTTCCTGCTGTCGGCTCCCAGACCGCAGCGAGCAGCAGGGAGACGGTCCCTCCAGGGTGATAAAACCCTTCCCTTTGACCAGCAGTGGGTCTGCTTATAGGTCAGAATAGGTTGGAATGAAGCGGTCACCGATTCTTGACAGGCTAGGTACTTTATTCTTAGTTTCACTAACTTTACAGTACAGTTTGCACACAGACTCGTGTATCACTCGCGCACACACACACACACCACTCTCGCACACACACTACTCGCGCACACACATACGCTACTCTCGTAACAATTATTATTGACACCAGTCAGCTGAACATTATAGCGTCCCGTCCTTCCACTAGCTGTTTTCTCAATTAAACACAGAAATCATGTTGTGGATGCAACGGAATATACCGTAAATCCTCTAATAGAGGCCGGTCTCATTACAGGCCGGTCTCTATCATTGGCGGTGGGCGGAGTCAAATAAAGGCCGGCCAATAGAGGCCGGGTCTAATTATTAGAACCAGCGTTTTTAAATGTCTAATTTAATGCAAAAATATACAGATGAGACTGTTTGGCTCATTAGAAAGCCACCAGAGCACTTAATATACCGTATAAATAAATCAATAAATATCGCTATAAGCCATATATGGTCATGTCAGCCCCCTCGCTCTGACTACTGACTCTGAGTGAGACTTCAGTCACCGGTAGGGTGACTATCGTTGTTTACCGGCAGCTGCGGATCGAGTTCAATGAGAACGTAATGGAATATGCTGATAACTTGGTGACCATATTTCTGACACCAAATCCGGGGACATTTTCGGTTGATGGGGGACGGAGCGGACTGCTCCGCTGAACCCACTGAGCTCCGCTGAGAGCGGGGAGCGCCCCGCTCTCGCCCTGCTCTCCCTCCCCTTGTACGTGGCTTCTGTGCACTGGGGCACCGTTAGACCGATATGATACCGTAGTTAATAGCGCTCTGATCTTTATTCCAATTTTGGATCTTTCCGTCACAGTGAATGGGCAAGTGGAGAGAAAAGAGAAAAGTTTTAAAAAGCAAAAGTTTTTAAACCGAAATGGCTTTGCATCGCACCACAGTTGCTCAGAAGGAGCCGGCAGGCTAATGTCCGCCGAGGAAGAGAACAGACGCAGCGGAACATGAGGAGGAACTGGACAATAATGAACTGATGAGGAGATTACAGGGAGAGATGAAGAGGAAACTGAAGAGGAGGAGGATTAAACTGAATCAGAGGATTTTTTACTTAAACCAAACAAGACAGAACACACAACAACAGAGGATTATGCCTAACTGGACAATCTGGGGATGGTAGCAGACGTGTACTGTGAATAAGTACCAAGCCGCCAAGCATCAGTTCCCGTGTCTTCAGTTCCGACCTATGAACAGACCCACTGCCGTAGTCATAGTGAAGGGTGTTACCCCCGATCGGCCCTGGAGGGACGTCTCCCCTGTGCTCCCCGACTACGGTCTGAGAGCCACGCAAACAGGAAAGGTGTAACAGTATGTTTGTTACGTTCATGTTATGGTAACTGTACTTTTTCAATAAATGAACCTAGTATTTTATAGGTTCAAATAGACACAACATATCGTCTTTATTTATTCTACTGGTAGTCCGTTTTGCTCAAATCGAAATAGAGGCATGCCTCTAATACAGACCTGCCTCCAATAAAGGCAGCTGCCTTTATTTGACTCCCTCGATTCGCGGGAGTCAAATAAAGGCCCAGGCCTCTATTAGAGGATTTATGGTAAGATGCATCACTGCAGCAACATTTAAGATGATCGTGATGAGTTGTGGCCGTTCTGCCTCCGTGCTGTCTGCGGTCAGACCATAACAAACCCAGATTGACACGCTACGTCATAGCCCGCCCCCCCCCCAACACATCCGGAGAATCTACTACTCTAATGTGTGAAAGCGGCTATAGGCAGGCCAAATTCTCTGGGCGGGCAAAGCAGAGAAAGGGAAATTTCCCCTTATGACAACAGATCCCAAATCAGCGTGTTTGCACTTTCCTTTTTTCAAAGACGGAGCAAGATACCTACTGCTCGTTTTACACCTAACGTAATTTCTAGCTACTTGGGGACCATAGGCAGGCTAGGGGAACTCATATTAATGTTAGAAAACCTCTTATTAATGTAAGAAAATAAAGATTATTCTTATTATTAATGGTGTTATTGCACCGTTTTTTCATTCATTTGCGTTGTTCAATAGTAGCAATGAATGCCCTGTGAGTCAGTTTTGGTGGACAAAATGCTCTGATGCTCCTGCTTCACACTGTTCTAGTGTGGTGGGGAAGGTGGGCGTGGAGGAACGACAGGATTTTGGCTCTTACTCATGACATGCAAATGACTTGCCTCTGATTGGCTAACAGCAGTGTCTGTCACAGTAATAAAACCAATTCAACCTACAGAGAGACTCAGAGAGAAGGAGAAGGAGGAAATACAGAGAGAGGGAGAACGACACGAGGACGAGGGATAAGGACAGAGACTGAGAAACCACTGGGCTCCTTGGGGGTTTCTGGTTGATTGAACACTGAAAGAGTCTGAGACGGCTCTTCGTTCTGTGCTCAATCGGCGTGCCCGCGGGAGTCAGGGAGCTCGGCCGGGAGCTCGGCCGGTGCATGGCGGCCGGGAGACCGCGACTGCGGGGACCCCGCAGTGGAAAGAAGAGCTGCCTCGGGGCACTGCAGCAGCCGGAGATGAGCTCCAGGACGCAGTGCACGGCGGCTGGTGCGCGGCGGCCGGTGCATGGCCCAGCGGAGCTCAGCTCAGCTCTGGCTGCCTCATGGGCTCGGTCCGGTGGAGCTCAGCTCAGCTCCGGCCACCGCGGTGCCCAGAGGCGACCGGTGTGTAATTTTTTATGATGAATGAATTTTTAATATACTGCTATACCGGTGTATTTGATTACATAGCCTTCGGAACGCTGCACCGCGTGACACTGTTTCAGACGTGACCCTTTCAATGTTGTGCATCTAAACATGCACGGTGGACCGCGGGGCAAACATTAGTTAGTGCTCTGGTGTTAAGGCCAATTTCACACCAGAACTGTCACAGAAGCGGCACGGCAGCTTCTGTGAAAGCTGCCGTACCGCTTATTTTCCGTGCCGCTTATTAATGTGAGTGGGCGTGGCCCACCACATTACTGTTCTCTTCTTTGCGGCTATGCTAGTAAGCTATGGCTACTTCCGGGTTTTTGCACTTTTCAAAACCCTAAGGCTCCGAGGATTCTGCTCCTCCGGAATTTCTAATACCTTCCACTGAGTCGTCTCAGTGTGCTCTACAAAGTTATCATTTTCGTTTGTCCCAAAACGCTAGTTTCACCAACAAATCGACCCATAGATTACAGAGCTTCTCTAAGCTTTGCCGTAAAGGCAACGATCTCAAATGAGATCAGAACAAGAACTTTGTTCTGCAAAATATTCCATGCATTTATGGACTCACAACCTTACAATATCGGTGGGGGTTTGAACAGTATATATCCCCTGAAACCTTGCACTGCTCTTCAGTGACGGTTGCAGTGTTCTCAAGTAACGAAAGGGATTCTGGGTACTACCTAGACTTCGAGCCCGATAGCTCGAAATGTGTCATTTTCAAAACATATCTCTTACGAAATCCAGCCATGACTCCTTTTACAACTCATCAAACTGGGAATGAAGGGTAGGCAGCCTAGTCCTATGTCAACGTAACATGCACGTTTCTTTCTGTTAGATACTTTATTGATGCCTTGTTAGATGATGAAAAAATATATATATATAAAATTGATCATGAATGCTTTCCCTGATAGCACTTTGAAGGCTAACACTTACCTTGGATATGTTAAATGTTTTCCCTGATAATACAATTCACTGAACAAATTATGTCTGGTTGATATGTTATTTAATAAACAAAAAAATATAAAAATATTTCAGTGTGTATTTCTTGTATCATAATTATGAATAGGATTAGGATCATGACTGAGGTGAAGACAAACATATTGAATAGGATTAGGATCATGAATGAGGTGAAGACAAACACATTTTTCTCATTTGTTTTATTCAAAACATAATCTGAGAAAGGAACGGTTGCTGGAACGGTCCTTGAAACAGTAGCCACAGTAACACATCTCTTAATCAAAATGTCCTAATAGCACTTCCTATTAGGCCTACACCTCTAACCCGCCCCACTAATCCCTTTAAAACAACAACATACTTTTACATACATTTCCATCACGTCACTTCCCCACTAGCTTACTCGTCTTCACTTTCACACTGCCCACTCACATTCAGCATTTACTGGTAAATGCATTCTAGTTTTCAGTCTATTATTTTCAGCAACCTTTTCGCATAAAATAATAGAAACCATTATATTATATATTATTATATGTCAATGTCTGCTATTCCACTCGATACGGTCGGGCACGGAACCGCCCCCAAAGCGGCACTTTTGTTTACGATACGTGCCTCTTCTATTTTTGAAGGTTGCCGTTCATACCGCCCAGCACTAGCATGAACTCAACACTGTGTTGCCGTGGTTCGTCTCAAGCCAAGGTGGGCGAGGCCATGAATACTAATGCACAGACCTACGTCAGTCTGTAGGGCTTTTTCTGATTAGATTGTTTATCCTTCTATTTTCTTCCATTGGGTAATGAATGCAATGCGGGTAGAATAGCATTTTCACATGCAGCATGCCTATGCAACTAGGAGTGACCTATCGTATCTCAATTGATGTGATTGTTGGTATTCTCATTATTTAGCCATAATCTCTATCCCAGAAACTATAAGCAAACTTTGGCAATTGGTAGTAAGATCACTATTTAATCTATATTTTAAGTGACCTTCAACAGAACTAAAGGGTAACCTGATAATGTAATAAAAATCTGCACTTGAGTCCATTGAAAATGTAATAAAACCTGATAATGTAATAACTTCCCGATAATGTTATAAAGTGCACTTCCCAATAATATAATAGTCTTTCTACCAATAATGTAATAAAGTGTTACATTAATGGGAGGTTATTACATTATCAGGTTAGCCTTAATTTCTCAGAATCCTAATAATGTAATAATTAGGGGGCTAGAGCTCTTGACCTAGAGTTGCCTACACAGTGTCACCACTTGGACCCAAGTAATGGGTGATCTGCTGTTAAATTATTACAATATATATAATATAACAATTATTACGTTATCAGGTTCTGCAAAGTTAAGGCTAACCTGATAATGTAATAACCTCCTGTCAAAGGAAAACGCCACCGCTTTTCCATACTGAACTATGTTCTCCCCTGATCTTAGACGAGTTGATACATACCTCTCTCGTCTCTGCGCGTACACTCATTCGCTCTGGCGTGCAGCGCTGATTTGTGCATTATTTGTTGAATAATGCACAAACATTACATTATCGGGAATTTATTACATTATCAGGTTCTACAGGGCTCTTTATGGTTCCACGTTGATGCAACGCAAAGGGGTTACTGACCCGTTACGACCTTGCGAACCTCTGAGGAGCCGACATGGTCACCCCAAGTATTTGGAATACGGACTCACTGGACTGGAGGGTGTGGACAAAAACGAGGGGCAATTCTGTTTGGAAAAAGGAGTCAAGTTTTATTCACTCCAAAAAGAAATAAACAAAAATACGTCCAGTGTTCAAAATATAAATTAATGTTTCAAAAATAGCGTTTAAAAAATAGCATAAAATAGCATAATTTAGCTTAGCAGGACATTTGCAGTACTGACCTCACATCAAGCCAGCACCTACAGTACCTTCAGCCATTTAGGGACTGTTCGGTATTTATGGAATGGAAGGAAGGAGGAAAATAGGGGGGGGGGTATATGTCTTAATATTCTTTGTTCAGGGGTGGG